>VRLP01002169.1:0-97459 GCA_009660295.1 Lophius piscatorius | reverse complement strand
TATTATTATTATTATTATTATTATTATTTTGCTGGTAACACTTTTACTTAAGTAAAATCTTTTACTTAAGTAAAATCTTGAATGAAGGAGTATTTAAACTGTAAAATTAGTATTTTTACTCAAGTAGTATATGAATACTTCATCCATCATTGCACTTCGGTAAGTTCTAAACACTGCAGACCAGGAACCCCCAAAAAGACCTGTTCTGACCCAGTCATCCACAAATAAGAGCTTCTCAAAGTTGCCCTTCTTGCCCGATCTTTGGAACATCAACCTCTGGACTAAAACGTTCACTTCCTGTCTGATATATTCGGGTAACTATTGTAAGAAGGTAATCTATGTTATCGTGACTCACCTGTCGGTGTTTATAATATTACAGCGGATCAGTCTATATATAAACTCTGCTTGTACAGGGGGAGGATTGTACTTGCTCAGGTGACCCGTACAGGTTCTAAGTGGATCAGCTGGATCATATTTCCGTTGAGGTGGATTTTATCAGGCACTCAGGATGACTGCAGCGCTACGGTCAGGTGGGTAACTTTTATGTCACTGTGTTCTCTTCCTGATTCTAGATATCAGCTGAAATGTTTTATCTGATGGGTTGGATCAGGTTATAAGAAAGAAACTGTTAAGTTTACAAGCTAAATATGAACAAGAGTGATAAAACGTGCATATGCAAAGTGGGTGATATAAATAACCCACTTTAGCAGGCGGGACTTAAAATTAAAACCTGTCAAATCAACTGAATGTGATCTATTTGGCACAACTTTGCGGGTTTTCCCGTGAAAAAAGAACAATATTTTAAGTTTTTCCTAAATAGTTTCCTGTAAGTCCTAAATAAGACAAATAAATAGAATTTATTTGATTAATGTTGCTCAGTTTAGTTAGCTGGACGCTGATAATAACAGATATTGCTGCTACAGTTGTGTTACCTGCACATAGTAAAGTCATTTTTCATCCAAATAATATTATTAATTAGATCTAACACAACTCATTTTGGTAGAAACTGTTATAATATCTTTAATGAATAAATTCAACAATTTCTTTTGGGAGTCTAGTGAAAGAGACCAGTGCCAAAGTTTTGAATAGAGTTATGATGAAATCACGTTATTTACGCAGTAAAGCATTTTGATCCGAAGGTATTTGTGTAGTTTAGTTGAGATGAGGATGGAATAGACAGGTTAAGCTCATTAAGGCACATTATAACGTCCTGTTGCGGGAGATTTACACGCATCGAGATGCTGCTGTCGATAATCCAGAAACACACTGAGTGACGTCAAGCCCCTCAATGTGCCGCGGCGCCAACATGTGTCCATGTTGTTTGTGATGCATCAGCGTATGTGCACAGGAAAAATAAGTAAAATATTAATGAACATAAGTATTTTTAGTTGTATATGTAAAAGAAATAATGAATACAAGGTTTTATTAGTTGAAATAAGTTTAAAAAAAATATGAATATAAGATGTTTTTATTTGTAATAAGTGAAAAAAAAGAAAATTAGTTTTTAGTTGCAATAGGTAAAAAAATAATAATGAATACAAGGTGTTTTTAGTTGTAATAGGTAAAACAATTTTGAATACAAGGTGTATAAGTAAAAATAATAATTAGGAATGTAAGTTTTTTTGTTGTAATAGGTAAAAAAATAATGAATACAATATGGTTTTAGTTGTAATAAATAAAAAAAAGAAGAAAATGTGTTTTTAGTTATAATAAGTAAAAAAATAATGAATAGAATGTGTTTTTAGTTTTAATAAATGAAAAATGAATACAAGGTGTCTAAAGCTTGTTATAAGCACACAAATATTTTTTACTAAATTTTACTAATAGTAGGGAGTTTTTTATCTAAGAATCAGACGTAATACTTCGTTGTTTTTTTTCCCCCTGTTCTTCTTCCAGGATCGCGCCGTACCACTTTTCTTAGTTTGTTTTTAATCACAATATGTGTATTTTTGTATGTTTTTTCTTGTTTTAAAAAGAAATCCTATCTCTTTAACCAATTTATGAAGTTCCAAGGTGAATATTTATTTACATATGTCTTTTAGATAGGATCAAAGAGTTATATTTAAACATTTTAAGATCAAATATCTCATGAAGTTAGCTGTCAGTACCAGAATTGAGCTTTTGAGATACTTTATTTGTTTTGACCTAAAAAGATCTTCAACCGCCTAAAAACAAGTTCCTATATCCCAGTGAAATTGTACTTGTTCAGTGATTGTGTCTTAAATCACATGTATTAAGATATTTGGACTTATGATTGCAGGTCACATGATGGACCTCTGAAGGTTCTGGGGCTCAGGGAGAACTGGTGCTCTAACACTGAGCTGATGTTTGTTATACACAACAAAATAATGCAATAATGTCTCATTAAAACAGATCAGAGGCCAGAGCAAAAGCCGAATCGACTGTGTCGTTTCAAAGTGAGGGAGAAAAATGACCAAATAGAAGGAATAGAAGATGAAGATGTAACTCCAAATTATCTTTCTTTTGATTCGGAAAAAATCCCAACTGTACTCTATAATGATAATAATAATAATCTATATGAATGTAGTATATAGCATAACATTTTTGAATGCATTGTATTGTATTTGTAGTCGAGTATTTTCACTGCGTGGTGGAAGTACTAGTTACCTGAGTACTTTATCCAACGCCGGTCAAACACATCTTTGATTTCTCACCGACGATCTACTTCTGTTTTTTAAAACAAAAACATATATGCAAAGACATACAATATTATTGTAAGTTCATTGACATTCTCTTAATTGACTCTTGAAGGGAAATAAAAAATACAAAGGCTCGTAACCATGGAGACAAGAGATCCAGAACCCGGCCAACAAGACCTGGACTCTCAGGATGTAGTTGGTGCGTCGATGGAGACGGATGAAACTGCACCTCAAGAACCCGCTCTGATCAGCAGGTACCACAGCGTGATGGATGATGATGGTTTGGATGATGTCTTCCTCCCAACGCCTCCTCCATCCTGCATGGCTCCTTTGCTTCCAGCAGAGGGCAGCACAGAGGCTATAGGGGCAAATAATCCCAGAGTGACCCTTATAAATGTGGCGGCTGACGCCATAGAGGCTAAAGCTAATCCAAGTGGCTTAGACTGGCATCATGGGGAGAAGCAGGACATGGCAGTACATGAAGCGAAAGCAATTACACCAAAGGAGTCTACGGACAGTGAGTCCACTCTGTCATACAATCAAGATCAAACATCAATGGAGGACGTAGGGACTCTTCTGGAAACATGTGCCGATCGATCCGGAGTACACAACACCACAGGGGATGAGGTTTCCAATGCGGACAGCGAGGAGTTGGTTACTTTGGGTGGAAGACTGGAAGACTGGAGGGAAAATGAAGCTGAGACAGACGACAATTCCGAACAGCTTCCTGAAAACTCTGGATATGGGACCGATTCCGAGGGAGACGTTTGTGGTGACAATGATCGTGATTTTGAATCCTGGGAGCCATCAGAGCTCGTCAAATTCAACCAAAGCTGGACGGAGGGAGCAACCAATCAGCAAGAGGTCTCAACAGAAATGTCCGGTTATGACGTTGACACCAGATCTTTTGACTACAACAACACAAAGTGTGACTGGGTGAGGAGAGAGAGCGCCGCTAGCGAAACACGAGAATGCCGACTCTCCGTCTCTGAAGGTTCTGAAGAGTCGGTGTCGAAGCGGAAGCAGGGAGATGGAAACAGGCAGATAGCTACAGATATCCATCAAGGAGAGCAGCTGCTTCAACGTCTGCAGCAGGTGCAACTAAGACAGGATGTATGTGTTCCAGAGAGTCACGGTAATGTCCAGCAGACGGCCCACGACATGACGGTGGAGAATGATGGTGGTCATGAGACAGCGAGAGAAAAGAATGCAACAGCTACAATCGAGAGAGAAGAGAGGATATCACCCACTGATGATGATAACGGAGAATTTGTCAACCAGATGGAGCGGCAAGAGATTGAGACAAATGAAGGTGAAGATGCCAATGGAAGGATGTCAACACCTGTAGAACAAGAGCATCAAATAGCTGCCAGAATAGAGGCAGGAGATTCTGAGGAGGAAGAAAATGATGGCCGGGTATCAGCAGATTTGTATCCAATAAGCATCATCAAAGGAACAACTTCCACCCACATTCCTTTTCCGTCCACCCATCACCGGTTCTCAGCCGCCGAGACCCCCATTAAAAGGCAGATGCAAGACGAATTCCAGGAGAAACAGAACCTTCAGAGAGCTGGGGGTCTCTTCAACCTTGCCGATAATCCAGATGTGCTAGAGATCCCATTTAAGACCAGCGTCTCACTTGAGCCACTTACAGTCATCGATCCACAGTCATGCCAGGGCGACTACTCGCCGTTCTCTGGGCAGAAGATGCATAAGGAGATAAGTCAGGAGATTCAGAGGGAACTGGTGCTGGAAAATTTAGGGAAGATCCCAGGGGAGTACAGCAGAGGTGAGGTCCGCCAGTTAAAGGACATGAAACTTCTCTTTGAGGCTTTTCAACAGGATAAGACAAAGGGTCCAACAAGGCACCGGCGATCCCCCACTTTACCGATGAAAGGTCCGGTTTACCCGTCCGTGCTGGAGCGCACACACAGTCTAGAAATTGTTTCACTCCAGGGTTGCCCCATTCCCAGAGCCCATTCCCTACGGCTGCCCAAATCAACCTCAGAGACGAGGAAAAGTCTTGAAAGCTTAAGAGCAAAAAAGGGTCCGACAGCCAGTTCTCGAGGCAAAACACTATTACTCCCCAACCCAAAACCCGGGGTAATCCCGTGCCTGAACAGAAGCATGGATTCAATACACAAAAAAAAGTCAGATATGGAGACTGTGAGAAAAACTGAGATAAAAAAAACAATACAAGGTTCTCCCATCATCAAACAAAACCCCTTCTGTAAGCTGCGACCGGCCCTGGCTCTGCAGCCAGAGGTAGAGAAGGACATCAGGGAGGCCAAGGAGAGGGAGGAGGAGCTGCGAAGGCAGAGAAGTACTCTGTACGGAGAGAACAGGTCGAAGAGCGAAGACGGAGAGAAGTTCACACCTCATGACCCAGGTGAGTCTGCAGGGTCTCTGCAGGACATGGTGGGAGGTAACTGAGGACGTTTAAGAACTGTATTTGACTAAAAGCCTGAGACACGTGTACTTATTTCATTATTTCAATTTTTATACAACTTAATGTTTGTACACTACTATATTTCAGAGGGAAATATATTTTTCATTTAGGAGATGATCTGTGAAGATCCGTCAGAAGGTCAGAATCTTCACGGGGCTTGTCTGCAGATTATCAGTCATCCGGGTCATGGTAATACCTGAGAGTTGAATCCTTCTGTTTAGTTTTGAAGATGTTTCACCTCTCATCCAAGGAGCATTTTTCGGTTTCAGGGAGATTGGGATTGGAGGATATCTGCCCTGAGCAGAAACAGAAGGTATACCCAAACAACTGACGACGCGGTTTAATTTACTGCGTCAATGATTGGCTTCTTAGCTCCGGCATGAGATCCATGTTTCCGTGGAAACAGATTTGTCCAGTAGCTGACATTAAAACTTGTGGAATGCATCGTTGCTGACGTGCGTCTTTCTCAGCTTCCATCTGATTACACATCAAGCATGTCGGTTTAAAACTTGTGTGGTCCGGTAAATAGACAATTGTACTTATGTAGCGCTTTTTGGCGGTCTGCTCGACTACTCAGAGCAACTTGGGGTTCGGTTTCTTCCTCAAGGATACTTCGACATTTGGACCTGAGGGGCCGGGGATCAAACCCCCGACCTTCAGATAAGTGGACAACCGCTGTACCTCCTGAGCCACCGTACAATTTGCCAGTTTATCAGACTGCCGATCACAGGGGGAAGATGGAGAACATGTAGGGAACCCACACAAACACGGGGGAGAACATACGAACCCCACGCTAATTAAAAATTAAGGATGCAGATTATTTCAGTGAACCATAATAGTATCATTAGCTTTAAGATTACTTCCATACGGTTGCTAGGATACAGCGTGTTCCGTGGCATTGTGCGACGACCCAGCCTTCTGACACCGTGACACAGTCTGAGCACTCTAATGAGCGGCTCTCTGCATTAGCATCGCGCCGTGTTATCTAAGGAGTCTTACTGGCATCTTAACATCAACCATGTCAGCGCCGGTTAGGCGCACGTCAGTCCAGCGGCGGCCAGATCTGAATCAGCGGACACCAGAGGATGGAGCGACAGCAGGAAGGCTGCTATCTTCACTCCAGCGTGAGCCGGGGCGGCTCTGCTGTACATACAAATGTATAGTCTTGTTGAAGGTCGGTGCATTCTTACGCGGCAGTTGCCCTGCAGGAAAACTCGGACACCGCCTAAAAACTGCAGCCAGACGAGAGGCGTGTCTCTAAACAGACGCCTGTTAGCATTTTCAGCCTCGGCAGCCGGATAATGATGTCCGGGTTGAGTCAAGGTGAAGATGAAGTGAGAGTGGCAGACCTATAATATGTCTGGGTCGGAGCTGAGGCGAAGGAAATGATTCTTTCTTGAGGTCAGATAAGGTGAAGTTTGTCATTCTAACCACCAGTGTCACAATAATGAATACAAATGTGTGACCCGCAAAGTCCAGGGGGTCGTCGAGTTGGTTCCAAACCAAAAAGGGGAATAATTTAAGCTCACTATAATCGACATTTATTACCACAGTTTTCATACACAAATATAAATATATATATATATATATATATATACAAAATCTTATCAAAAGAGGGATGTTTATGGTATTTTGGGTGACTTTGGGTTCCTCGACATTAAATGTTTGATCATTTTCATATCGTGTAATTAAGACTGTCAGCTCCTGATTGATTACATGGTTTTTAATTCATTAACCGACATTAATAAATAATAATAATAATAATAATACATTTAATTTATAATGCACTTTACATTTGGATCAAATCTCAAAGTGCTAATGCTATTGCTAATGCTACGCTATTACTCGCATAGTTCAATATTTGCGGTTCAAAGTATTCAAAACTGTTTTGTTTTTTTCATTGGAATGTGAATTTTCTTTGAGTAAATGAATGAATAGATTGAGTTCATTCGTCAAACATTCAGAAATGTATTTCACTGTTCAGAAAACCTTTTTAACAGGAGGGTATATGATTGAAAAAACAAATTAATTAAACGTATATAAGTAAATTTGCTCACGTAATAGTACAACATGTTCGCATAATAGTAGAAACTTAACCCGCATTCCAATTGTTTCAATTAAAATGTGTATTTTTTTAGTAAGTAAATCAATCGAGTAGATTGAAATAAACCTCGATTTAACAAACATTCAAACATTTATTTCGTTGTTCATCTACCTATGCGTTCGTCGCCGGGGAGAGGACATGGATGAACGAAAGAATAATCAAAATCCCTCATACCATCCATAGCGATCAATATCATACGATATGAATCCCCTAGAACTGTCTGTTGCCCCCCGGGGGCTCCTGCGGGCTGTAACCCTTTTGGTTGCCGCGCTGGTCGCTGGGAGGTTTTCGGGGTAGAAGGATCTGGCTGCACCTTGGCCGTCCTGGTCCCCGCCCTTGCTGACCGGGCACTACAGGCATTGTCCTCTGAAAGGACTTAACTAGCTTAGCGCACAAAGACACAGTAGAGGGGCGAGTCGTGGTAGCAGAGTCGGTCTTACAAAAGGATTTAGGGGCTGGGGCCAATTTTAATCCATTTCACGTATTAGCAGCATGGGTTTGTGGGATTGAAGCTGAGGGAAGCCGCCCCTGACTGGCGTAACTGGCGGTGCGGATCTATCATGGCCCCGCCTCATAAACCAGCTAAACAACTTCACTTCTACTCTTTGGTGCCTTTTAGTTACGGCCTCTCGTCTTTGTTTGTCTGGTTTCCTCTTTGAAGAAAGTGGTTGAAGAAAGTGGATTATAGCTGATATCTTTGCTGCTTTTCCCCCGTCTGTATCTCTCATCACCTGTGTCTCTCTCTTTCTCTCTCTCTCTCTCTTTTTTTTCAAACCCGACCGGTCATGGCAGTAGGCCGTCCACCCTGAGTCTTGGATCTGCTCGAGGTTTCTGCCCGTTAAAGGGCAGTTTTTTCTCGCCATTGTCGCCAAGTGCTGCTCAAGGAGGAATTTGTTGGGTCCTGTAGATAATTATATAAAGAGTCTGGTCTAAACCTGCTCTTTCTGGAAAGCACCTTGAGACAACTGTTGTTGTGAATTGGCGCGATATAAATAAAGATTGATTGATTGATTGATTGATTGAACATTTATTTCACTTTTCACCTGCCGCACGTATCGGCAGATGAACAGTGAAGACGTTTTAAAATGCGATTAATCAGCGATTAATCAGAAGTTGATCTCGGATTCATCTCACAAGGATTACCATGATGAATGAGAATCTATACAGACAAAATCATTATCACGAATGATCATGTTATTACATATAATGTAATGTGACACTACAAACTTTTAATTTCAAACTACAGCTGACAAAAAAAAGATTCCATCATCTCTGGACAGAAACCATCAAAGTCAGCTCACAGATTTATGAGCCGTGACTAATCAGTCAATTATTCTAAAGTCAGGATAATGAGTCAGTCGACATCAGAGTCTCTAACTGGCTTTTCAATATTTTAAATCTCCTGTAAGATGAGAAACTGAGAAAAGTCATTCTATTCCAATGACGTAAAAGGTGCATTCTGTAAAATGTAGGGGTATCTCTTTGAATAAATAGAATATCATTTTTTTATGTAGGAATCTTTTCATTTAAAGTTAGCTGAGATTGAGCCCTTATATCCCCTGAGTGGGCGGGTCCTCTTCCACGGGGGCCACCATGTTGGTTTTGTGTTGTGTAATTTTGACAATTGGAAGGATCAGACTTATTATTTAACAAGAAAAAACACAGAAAAATGAAATCTTCCTGTAAAATAATATTAATTTGTTATCAAACATCTAAGCGCTTATCCATAGATTTACAGAAAAAGATATTCTAAATATATCTATCTCAAGTGATGACATCGTTTTGACACTCGAAGGCCACCGTAGATTCTTGGATAGGAAGGGGTGAGCTGAGGTGCAATCTGGAACTCCTACACTAGATGTCACTATGTTCTGCTCACTGCACCTTCAAAGGTTGTTCCATCAGTTTGAAATGTTGTGATCCTTATCCTGACTGGGTCCGACGCCGCATGAGGTCAGAGACCTTCATAATGACCTTCTCCTTTCTTCCTCCTTTCCTCAAGATGTCAGACAACAGTCCATGGGAAAACTGGAACGGGTTTGGCCCCCTCCTTCCAAAAAGGACCAGAAACCCCCCGAAACGACACAGGTTGATATGTCTGCTCTATTTATGAAACAATTGCTGGATCTAAACTTTAAACGTTCATATCAGCCATAACATTATAACCAATGACAGGTGTAGCCGGTGGTCGTAGTGGGATATATTAGGCAGCAGGTAAGTCTTGGAAGCATCAACTGTAGACTAACATAATGATTTGAGTGACATTAAGACCCTTTAATGTCCTCAGTGAGACCAAAAATCTGGAAAAAGTATTTCTTATTTTATGTATTTGGGGCATGCATTGATTTAAAATCTAAGACACTCTCAAGTGTACATAAAATGACAAGTCGTTCCGTCAAGCATGTTTTTAAACGAGAAAAAAAAATCAGACTTTCGTTTTTTGTATTTTGCATTTCATGGAAACATTTTAATAAGATTAGCTCATCCTTTTGGATGAGCTATGAGATGTTTTTGTTTTGTTTTTAACTACTATCTGACCCTTATTAGACTATTTTTGGTTGTGTCAAGTTACATCATTCTGTTCAGTGACTCCTCACAAGCTTTAATCTGCCCAAGGCTTATCGGACAGGACTTTCTCAATAGCCATGGTTGATTAGTCAGTAGAACCATGGTCGGAGTAGAACTACAGTCTTGTCGGTTGTTCCTGGACTGCAGTGGTTTGAACCTTAAGAAGTGGTCTAAGGAAAACCAAGTTAGTTAGCTGTGCAGGGAGACCTGCAGCGCTAACTAATGCTCGAAGGGACTGAAGGCTAGATCCAACAGAAGAGCTTTATAGAGAGTTGATGAAAAAGTTGATGCTGGTTCTGATAGACAGGCATCAGAACACACAATGACATCACAGCTCGCTACATAAGGGGCTGCATAGCCAGAGGGTGGTTAGAGTGGTCATGCTGACCCCAAACCACAGCCGGAAGCTCCTGCAATGGACACGTCAGCATCAGAACTGGACCATGGAGGGTGATTGAAAATGGTGGCTTCAGGAAGGATTTAAGGAACACAAGGACAGGTTCAAGGTGTTGACTCGGCCTCCAAATTCCTCAGATCTTAATCCAATTCCAGAAAAGTCTGATCCCATTGAGGCCAATCGCACAACTTCAAGGACTTAAAAGGATCCGCTGCAACCATCTTTGTTCCAGATACCACAGCACACCTTCAGGTGTCTGCTGGAGGTCCATTCTCTTACCAACTCTATTATATTATATTATATCATTAGCACATATTAGGCTAGCGGTTATAATGTAAAGGCTGATCTGTGTATTCTTGCGGCTTCTGCACCCTAAAATAAATATGTAAAATGTACGGTATATACAAGACATTACAGTAAATACCCAGTTATAAAACTGATGTAACGTCAACTTGTGTTACGGTTACATAGTTAGTTACCTTAAATTTAAGTAAATTACAGTAAATAACTTCATTGTTTCTAGTCAGAATATGTGGAAAACACAGAATTTGAATGTGAAAATACAAACTTTTGGAAAATTATAGGAACAATAACATGACGTCCCAAGCAAGTCGCTACCGTAAAGGTATTATTCTTGTATAAATAACAGATTTTGTTAGTATCCATACGCGAATAACCAACCATGTGGCGATTATGGGATCAGAAGAAGTTAAAAATATGGCGTATTATTTCTCAAATAATGTTGATTTCCTGGTTTAAAGTCTGAAATTAAGTTATTTATAGTTATTTTATGAAAATGCTATGAAACTGTAAACAGGTGTAATTTATATCTGTTTTTCAAAGTATACAGGTTTTTTTTTTTTTTTTTTTTTTAAAGTGTGGTTTATACAGTTGGCTTTTGTGCTGATCCCAATCCAGCATAGAAAAATTATAAAAAAATCCAGTTTGGATTTGTGTAAATAGTAAATGTTTTACAAATTCTTGGATGAGGAGGTTCTGATTGATTCGGGTTAACAGAGCTAATCTCCCGTTCTTAATCCTGCTCCTCTCTCCGTTTATCTCACAGCAGGAGCCAAAAGTTCACAGAGCAGGAGGTCAGAAGGCTCCTCTGTGGCAACGCTGGGAATCAGGCCAGATCAACGGGCAGACGCCGAAGAAGAAGTGATTTCTTCCTCACTTCTGAGACGTCTTCTAGGCGGCGCCACTATAGAGCTGCACACAATGAATCCATGTAGCCCAAACCCTGAAGGTAGTTCCAGCTTTATCTCTGCTCTCTCATATCGTTTAGCAGCAGTTGTATTTAGACGTGAAATAAAGCAGGAGTGTGTCTTAAATTACATTTTTATTTTATTTCCAATGTAAACAACAACAGTTTAGTTCCTGCAGTCAAACTGTTTAAGGACTTTCACTTGGAGGTTAGAACCTTTCAACAAACCGCGATCAGAACTACTTCGATAGAAAAACTGTTTACCTTATAATACGTTAATTTCCGATTAATGTTCTGCTGTGGTGTATTGAAAATAAAATCTGAAAATACATTGTCGTTGCTTTTTTCATTTTTCGCACGATGTACACAGTTGTTATTCAATAATTACGTTTGAATTAAAAAGAAAAAATACTAATAGGAAAGATAAATATAGATATTTATTTATTTTATAAAAGTTTTTTATTTAAAAAAAGCATCTTAAAGAAAATGTGCTTAAAGAATTATCAGTTATGATTTGAGTTTGCTTTGGAAATCAGTTTCATGATCCACATATTGATATGTGGAACTCCCCATTTATCTGGGCTTTGGACCGGCACTGGAAGTTCACAGTAAATTTTCCGGATTTTAACATTTGGGTTTATTCGCTGTAGCATGCGACGCTGATTTAGCTCCAAAAGAGGCTTAAAAAGTACCTTGTATTCATTGAAACATTTTTTATTAAAAATACAAACAGGAAGGTTTTTGTTCACAGCTCGATAAAATATTTTCAATGATTTTAAAGACACAATACATTTATCAGCTCTAGAAAATTGATTTGTAGATTCAGGCTAACCAGCTTTATTTATTATTCTGCTGGCTTTTTTCTGAAGTTTAATCATAAGTTCTATACTTGTTTTATATACATATTATATGATGTGGCGTCACCAGTGAACAGAATACATGCACACATATCTAACTCAATAGATCCCTTGTTTTAGAAAGAACAGCTAGAGATTTGGACAGTTTCCATTTGATATGTTCTGTGTGACATCCAACAGAGTTTATGGTCTATAATAACCCCAACAAATTTAGTTTCATTTTCCCTTTCAATTCCAACACCATTTAAATTCAGTTTTGTGTCACACTTTGCCCTTAAGCAACCAAACATCATAAATATATAGTTTTTCTTTCATTTTGAGATATTTATTAACATGAAACCATATTTTCAGGATCACAAATTTGCTTCCTTGTGTGTTTGATAATTGTTTCATATCCTCTAATGAACAAAATAGATTGGTATCATCTGCAAATAAAACCCACGAAAGACGCTGTTTTAATATCATTAGCATAAAATATGAACGGCTCAGGTCCCGATACGTCAGTCAGAAAACGTCAAAAATGAAATGAAAAATGAACAATTGAGTTGAGTTATTAGTATCAAGTACATAAACGTCCTGCCAATAATGATGCGTTACTTCTTTTTAAAAAGCCATATTCCATTCAGGACTTGCTGTTCCTGATGTAAACTCATAGTTGAACGGTCATAGATGTTAAATATATGTTTTAATTCCAATGCCAAATGTTGAAGGCTAATGAGTAATCTAAATCTAGATTGGAGTTTTTTTGACGACGAATCACAGTTTAAGATTCCTACTAGTAAACATCAGGGGTCAGAGTAATGAACTAATGTGATGATGTCATCACGGTTTTTTTTTTATTTTAACTTTCGAATGTTTATATATATATATACATTTGAAGCTAAAGCTCCCCCTAGTATCAGGAATGTAAAACTGACATTTCCCAAAATCCAGTTCTTCATCGCACTAGGGTCTATTAGGGTATAAAATTGGACAAGGATCCATGACATACTTTTTGAGTTATATAAGCCAGCGCCCTCTAGTGATAAAAATATGAACCAAAGTAAATATGATATATACAAGGTAGATTCCCCAACGGGCGAGAAATTATGGCCCGAACACTTTCGGAGACAAAACTCCCCCTAGTGTTGGAACTATACAAGCGGCCTTTCCCAAAATATATCCTGTACATCCTCGTACTAACGGCTACGTGGGTATGAAGTTGAAAATGATCCATGAGATTGTTTTTGAGTTATAGTGTTAACAAAAAGTATCCGCGGCGGCAGCGATGATTATTCCATAATTTCCTGAGATGTTGTTAGAGACAATAACAAAATGAATTCTGGGTAGACCCAGAGTTCACTAGAAGAATTTTATATTACATCTGAATGGGAAACACCTTGAGATCCACAGGATGAGCTGGAGGGAGATTGGGAAAATGGGTTGTTCAGAATCCCATGCCCGGCCTGCTGCCACGGCGACGGGACCCCAGACTGGAGGAAGGAAAGTGATGGATGTCAGACGATGATACTAACTACATAGTTTAAATGACTGTATCCCCTGTAATATGGATCAAAAGGTTGATTTTGTTTTGTTTTTGCAACTTTATTAACGGCTGGCATAGAATGACAGTGTCCTTGGAAAATAAGAACAGCTAACAATGGTGTAAAGAACGACTTAATAAACCAGCTGGTTTCTGCCCTCAAAGGCAGGAGGAAACCGTGAAATCATCAAACATGAAGACCTCAGCAACAAAAGCAGCTGAATCCGCAGCAGGGCCGACATGTTGACGCTTCACTTACCAGAATAAGACCTAAAAACAAGAAACAAAATCATGAAACATTCAGACAATAGAAAAAAATAAACACAAATAAACAAATACGAAAAATGTGCAAAAAAAAACAGATGTGGATGTTTCTGCCATAGACCAGCAGGGGGCAGCAGAGGATTTAAGATGACGAGGAGGTGTTTAACATTCATCAGTGCTGTAAATACTCATGATTTCTCCTACACACTTGAACAACACATGTTAATTAATACAGAGCTAGGAAGTGAGCAGATGTCAGCCATAACACTAAAACCACCTAAGCCATCGAGGCCTGGACTCCAGCAGAGCTCTGGAGGTGAGCTGTGGTATCTGGAACCTAGACATTAAGCAGCAGATCCTTTAAGTCCAGGCAGTTGTGAGGTGGAGCCTCCATGGATCAGACTTGTTCGTGCAGAACACCTCACAGATTGAGATCTGGAGAATCTTGATGCCAAGTCAACAACTTGAGCTGGTTGTTGCGTCCGTCGATCCGTGGGGGTCAGGGAAGATCATCCTGCTGGAAGAGGCCAGTGACATTAGGGAATACTGTTTCCATGAATGTCAGGAGGTTTCCCTGCAGAATATGGCCTAAAGCATCACACTACCATTTCTTATTACCATAATGCATCCTGGGAGCAATCTCTTCTCCAGGTTAGTGACGCCCCCCCCCTTTTCCCTTTTCCCTTTTTTTTTTGTCCACATGACATTAAGGAAAAATATGACTCATCAGATCAGACCTCCGCCCTCCATGGCTCTGTGGTCTCATTCTGATGCTGATGTGTCCATTTAGGATCTTTCAGCTGTGGAGGGGGGTCAGCATGGTCGCTCTGAGCGGTCTACTGCTACAAAGCTGTCTGTACCGTGATGTCACTGTGTGTTCTGACTCCTTTCCATCAGAACCAGCGGTCACCTTTTAAGTCACTGAGCCTTGGGTGACCATAACCCTGTCAGGGTACCAGGAGCACCAAACAAGACCTGCAGTTCTGGAGATCCTCTGACCCTGTTGCCTCCCTGATCCTTAACCTCATCCATTTTTCTTGCTTCCAATAGATAAACTTCATGACAAAATATTCACCTGCTGCCAAATAAATCCCACCCAATGTCATACTAACCAGATAATAAATGTCACTCTGACTTCACATGTCACTGGTTATAATGTTACGGCTCATCACTTTACATAAGCCATGTTTATGACTGCTATTACCACACCAGGAGGTTACTTCACAGGATGAGGCAGGGCTGGGGTGGAAGGGTTATGTAATCTCTGTAATTCATCCATTGAGTCAGAACCGGCTCCACCAGTAAATATGGATCAGTCTTTCTGTGTAAACAAGGAAGATGAAAAGAAAATTGCTTAAGAGCACATCTGCGGCTGTTATCGCAACAGCACGTGTGTGGAAATAGTTTGGCTAACACTGTGAGTTGGTGGAGAGAATGATCGTACCTGAGCTTCAGTGGAAAGATGTTATGTTATCTCTGGCCCAAATCCGTCTAAACACAAGTCTGACAAGCACAGGCAGGAACACGAAGAAGAAGAATAAAGTTTCTAAACTGTGAGGAGCAAACGCATCTGTGGAGGATGCTGGGTTTCATTCTTCAAGTTCTTTTTAGTTTTTGCGGTGTGATATCTTGAACTTCCTGTTGGAAAACGGCTAAAATAACAAGATGGGTGGGGGGAGAAAGATGAGGAACAATAGAGTGCGAGTGATAACTAATGACATCTCTCTCCGCCCGGTGCTGTTCTTGCCTCCCATCCAGCCCCGAGTTCACAGCAGCTTTGTGAGAGTCCAGCAGCGGCGGCTGTGACATCATCCCTCCTTCGGTCCGGCGATATGAGGATGGACGCGTCCCTGTACCAGCGGCAGCGACCAGCCGTGGACAGATGATGGATGACTCACTCTTTCCACCCACACGGCCCTTCAGAATCCATCTTCCAGGCGCTGTCTCTTTGCTCCACGTTAAACGCTCGTGGTTGGCTCATCCTTTTCTGACGGCTCCCGCAGAGGAAGGAGAAACAATTAGTTTGGATGCTGCAGGACGTGAGGAATCAGAATTAGATATGTTTTTAAGTGCGCTTCACCACCTGGAGTGCGAAGCTAGGAGGTGGGCTAGTCTCACCCATCAGCCATAACATTACAACCACATGTCTAACATTATGTAGGTCATTCTTTTTCTCTCCGGTGCAGCGTTTGGGTCTGACACAACCATCATCATCTGGGATGAGCAGCATCATCACCACAATGACTCCATTCTTTTTCTCCGCTTAGCTGTGGTCGGGTCGCTCTGATACGGGTAACCCAAATGTCCCTCTCCCCAGCAACATTCTTCGGGGCAGCCTCTCTGAAGCCGATTCCAGGCCGGTCACACCCCGATACATGCACACCAAGCATGAGCTACCATGTCTAGAAACATCTCACCAGCATGGAAATCTTTCACCGTGAATGAAAAAAACACAAAGCTGACAATTTGTAACACCAGTAGGGACAAAATAAGCTGCGGAGGAACAATTCGAAAACATTTGGCTCAACACACTTCATCAGACACTTCAAAGAGAATCAAGCCAAGGAACATTTCAAGCAAGTTTCAAGCCGAGCATCTAAAGCTAGCGATACCGCAGATCCAGCCACGAGTCCGCTGTACGTATGTGTGATGTCAATCATGGTTTTCAAACCTTCAGGAAAGAAATATCTGAATCAGTCAAAATCAGTTTAAGCCGGTCAGACTTACATAAAAATCAGTGATCAGTGATTTTACATAAGCAGTTAAGGATGATTCAAAAAAACTCATATTTTCTTTAGTTTAGCTCAAAGTGGTATTTTTTCCAGTATAATATCAAGGTCATTTTTACACGTATGATGTGCAAAAGGAAGCGGGGCCTGGATGTTACTGGCCCAAGCCAAAACTTCGACACTGCGTTTAAATAGATATCTGCACATTTAAATCTTCCGGGTGAGATTCCTCATGAGGAACGTGACGCTGAAGGCTCCTTCTGACGGCCTGCATCAGATAAGAACTTCTCAGGAGTTTTATTATTTCAAGAAACACACTCCCCCCTTTTCATACAGAAACTCATCTCATCGCTTTCTCTCATTCCGCTGAGGGAAGAGTGTTTGTCTCAGCTTCTTCTTTGCTGGCCGAAGTGAAACCAATGAATTAACATGCTGGGATGGGAGCATGAGGTAAGGACAGAAGAAACTGACCTCAGATGGCTCCGCTCAGACCGACCTTTGTCCTCAACAAACCCCTCTCCCTCCTGCTTCCCACTCTCTTTTTGCAGAATCAAAACTCAATTGTGTAAATCCACGATGGCACATAACAACGGTCAACAGTTAGAGGAGGAATCCGTGCATGATGAGATAATGAGCGTGATTGTTTCGATCGCTCTCCGTGTTCCCGTAGCCGCCGCGTTACACCGCTGACAGCTCACACTTTCTGGAAGGGAGACTTTCTCATGAAATGAATTTGATTGTTCGCTTTAAATGAATTCAGAAAGTATTCATCCATTTGAAGTGCAATCAAACATTATATCAGTTCCACAGAAGCTGGCTGGTGATATGTGGATTGCATAATCAGACCAGAGAGCAAACCTCCGCTTTGGCTGTTTAGAAATATGGCTTCTTATTTTTTATGGCTTTTTAATGTCACTTTTATGATGCTGATGCAAATTTAGTTCTCTTCTGGTGAAAGCATTTTTTTGAATGACAATAAATGAACTTTGATCCTTGAATATGACTATGGTGACCCGCTCCCCTCTGCCCCTGCTTCTAAAGGGGCAGTCAGTGAGGGGCTGGACCAGAAACACTGTCGGACCCAAATGCAACAATGAGACATTATAAAACAAATATATACAAAAATGAAAATAAGCTTTAATAAAAAAAAGTCTGCCTCTACAAAAAACAGGCAAGGAGACCTGAACAAACGATATATTCAAATTAGAGGTACAAGAGATCTCAATTATCAAAGACGAAGGCAAAATAGATGAAAATACAAACCAATGATAAAACAAAAATTAATGAATCACAAAGGAAAGCGAAACTTGCAGAGTGACACTATGCAGGAAAAACACAAAAGAGCGGGACCCAATGATAATGAACCTACAAAGTAAAATGAAAGAACTAATGAGATAAAAAAAAAAGAACTCTCCAAGAAATGACTTGAAAATAGATTCATGACAAAAAACATCAACGTGCAAAACAAACGTATGACATCCCTTTAGTATACAGGAACTCTAGTTCAATGTAGGCCTAAGCTGTCGTCACCGACAGCAAGGGTATATTTACGAAAAGTCCCCAATCCCCTGCCTTGTACAGTTGGTAGAGCCGTTATCCACTTATCAGAAGGTCATGGGTTCGATCCCCTGTCCACATGTCGAAGTGTCCTTGAGCAAAAAACTGAACCCCATGTTTCTCCAAATTGCTGTTCCATTGGTGAATGAATGATGGCGTGAATGGTTACCGCACCTGATGAGCTGTCTGTCATCACTGTATGAATGTTTGAGCAGCGATGATGATTCCATAATATCTCCAACTTTCCGGGTAAATCAGAAATCCTTCATAGATCTTAGCTTCCGGATTAAATTGAGTCCAGACAGCAGATTCAGATTTAATTTCAGATTAATGTGCCAGATTAGATGATCACAGAGCCATAAAGTCTCGCTGTGTGACACCCGCGAGGTCAACGATGGTTGGTTGGAGGTGTGGTATTGGTCATTTTGTCTTTAATCATAGATGACTCACACATAGTGACAGGTACGACGTTAAAGTCACTAAAAATAACACGATTTTTACGTCTTACCTGTTCAAAGGTAACACGTATGTAATTCAGACGAGTCTCTTCATAATTTAACCAATAAGCAGAACCACTTCCACCACTTTAGCAGAACCACTTTCCTGCTGAAAAACTGGGACCGATCACAGAACACTCTCCAACCCACGTCAGTCAGCAGGGGGTAATGAGAAAAGTAAAAGATAAATAATTGAAAAATGGTGTAGTTTGATTTTATCTTTATTTCATTATGGAACTTCATTTTCAGGGTAAGCAATGATCTACTAACTCAAGAAAAAGAAAATGGTGTCAAATGAGGTCGCTCTGGTATGGGAGGGGCTTACGCACGGAGGAATTTGTCGGGTCTCTGTAAGATAATTATATAAAGAGTTTGGTCTAGACCTGCTCTTTCTGGAAAACACCTTGAGTCAACAGTGGTTGTGAGCTTACGTTATATAAATAAAGATTGTTAGATTGGGCGATGGAAAGTTCATGCGGGTAATAGTCCCGCAGAAACAGACAACATCATTCCAGGCAACGTTTCCAGCAATTAAACTTCACACACTTCCGGCAGGGAGAAACGTCTATTTCCTGTGCAACTCATTCAAGGCGAACGTAATGTAATTAACTCACTATCATCCCTAACTTCAGATCTGAAGCCGAAACATGACACAAGTTCATGTGTCAACATCGTTTTTTTTATGCATGTATTGGATATGCAAAACTGTCACGACTTGTCCCATGTCGCACTTTTACCTTAAAGTCTTTGTTGAGATTTGGGCAACTGACCAATCTCCCGATAAGTCTGGGATATTATGGAATAATCATCACTGCCGCCGCTGATCCTTTTTGTTAGCGCGATAACTCAAAAACTATCTCATGGATCGTCTTCAAATTGTATACCCACATAGAACTTAATGTGAGGAAGAACCCTGGTGATTTTTGGGATAGGTCGGCTGTAGGTCGTATAACTTTCTTGCTGTTGGTCTGATTGAATCCAAATTGGGGAAAATCAATCAAGTTGAGGAGATCTATCTCGTTTAAAACATAAAAAACGCTATTTTTAGAGCATAACATCCACATATAAAATCTGAGGAGCTCAATCAGAGGAATGCTTGTACAACGCAGGGGACTGAGGTCTTTTGGGGGATATAACCTTGCTGTCAGGGACGACAGCAGAATCAGAATCAGAATGACTTTATTGTCATTGTATTACAAGTACAATGAAATTGGAGTACAGCTCTAGTAAAGTGCTTCAATTCTAACATTTAAGCAGTGATTGCTTTTGGGAAAAAGTTGTTTTGAAGACTGCTAGTTTTCATTTTCAAACACCTATACCTATTGAGTTCTAGCCTCCAGGATCTTGAGAAGAAGCAGTTTGAGTAGTGATGCAGGAAAACTTGAAGCTGCTCTTGTTGTTCAGGGTGAATGATTACAAAATTGAACAAGCAGCGTATTTTAAGGTCAAACAGATAAATCCTGTAACTCAAGATTCTGATCTATTAAGCGTTTCTTTCATCCTTTGGCTGCCGGCCTCTGCTGCTGGCATCGAGTATCAGGAGGAGTTCACTTTGGGTAAAGCTCTTTCATCTCACTCTTTCATCAACCCTTTCCACATGGTTTGCCCCTCTGGCGGATCCCACTGAACTGCCTCCCACTCTATTTTAGGATTTGAAGAAATGGCGGTATTCAACAGAAGTAGATCACCTTATCTCGTAATTACGAGCAAAGGGTCGCGTAGTTACGAGAAAAGGATCGCGTAATTATGAGAAAAAGGTTTCGGAATTATGGGAAAAGGATCTCAGAATTATGAGAAAATTGTCTTGTAATTACGAGATACGGATCCCGTAATTATGAGGAAAGGTATCTGAAGTTTTTTTACTTGGCGAATGCGATGTGCTTCCGTATTTTCACATTACTTTCAATCCACCAACTGTGTGGAACAGAGCCGGGATCAGGATGTAGTCTGAATAACATAGAGGTGAAGATCCTCCGACAGAAGGACAAAATCCACTCTCAGAGCTGTTAGCAGACGCCATCAGACATCGGAGAGTTCCGTTGGAGTCCTGAAACAACGACAGAAACTAAAGAAAACATGACTTTTGTTTCTAATAACACACAGTTTAAATACTCTACTTCAAGTTACATCCCTGCATTCTAAATCTAAAGTAAGCAGGTACAATCATCAAAATGAACTTCAAAGGAGTCGCCATGTCAAGATGGAAAGAAAGCTGAACTCGGGAAAACACAAGCCGCCACATGACAAACATTTAGACAATAGCTCTTATGTTGCATCATGGGAAACTCAGAAAAATCTGCTGGAGGGGCTGGTCTGCAGGAAGCCTTTAAGCCTTAAGATCCGTGAAACAGAACCGGTTTATCACAGAGTTTCCTGCAACCAGATCCATTTCTTCATATAATAAATTCTACTTCTTCTTTCCTGAAGACGGTGGTAGAATGATAGCGTGACGCAGCACATTGAAAAGAAAGACGTTTAAACAAAAAATGCTAGATGGGATGGAGATTTGGGGAATTTGGAGACCAGGTCAACATCTTGAGCTAGTTGCTGTGTCCCTCAAATGATTCCTGAAGCATCTCTACCGCGTTTCAGGGAGCATCTTCCTCCTGGAGGAGGACACTGCTCAGGGAATACCGTTTCCATGAAGGGTGGGACATGGTCTGCAGCAATGTTTAGGTAGGAAACATCCACATGAATCGTAGAACCCGAGGATTCCCAGCAGAACATGGATCCACAGACTCACACGGCATCCCTCCGGCTTGAATTCTTCCCATAAGGCATCCTGGTGATGTGTCTTCCCTAGATAAGCGACATACAGGCACCCTGATGGCAGTGTGCGCAAAAAAAAATAAATCAATCACAGCATAGTTAAATTTAAATGAATTGCGTCTATTTAATTTCATTTAAATAATCGTGTTTTGAAAATGTATGAGTTCAAATGTGAAAGAATTAGCATAAATCTGGTTATTATGAAAACAATTTAATTTCAATCATTCCTAAATATTAGACTTAGACTATTTATTTGCGTGTGTGATGTTTGTGGTAAAACACCGGCTCTACTGGCATAGAGCCAAAAACCCATCATTGACGCAACCGACATGAGTAATCCGGATAAACAGAGAAGCCGTGACCATGGTAACAGCAACTGTGTGACAGTTGCTGTTACCATGCCACCACAGCTGACAGTTACAACCTGGTTCTACCTCTAGTCTTCGATCACAGTCTGATGCGCCTGAAGAAAGTCTTTTGTTCATGTTTGCGTCATAAAGACCCCGACGTAAATCTGCGGTGACACAGATGGTTGCGGAAGTGTGCAGCGCCAACTCGGCATTACCCTCCAGCTTGGCCTAATTTCACCGGCTATATATAACGTTACCTAATGTGCTAACGCTCGGTGCAGGTCAACCAGCTTTATGAAGGGTAAGTGTGTCACCAAATAGAAGATCTCTCACCAGATAAACTTACCAGTTCCAACAGTTTAATCTGTATTTGATACATCTAAAGACACTGGATATGTTACAAATCACAGGAACAGGACATGTTTGCAAACTGACTCCACACACTGTGAGGAGGATGGTTTGACTCGCAGAAGACTCTCCAAGGATATCAGCTCGAGAGGTCAGATGTTGGTTGAATGTTTGGGTCAGAAATTCTCCCTAACCACCATCAGATGGCGCCGACACCAACACCAGCTGTTTGAGGGGGGAGCAAGAAAAAAGGCTCTGCTGTCATCCAAACACAAAATAAAGCTCCTAGAGTTTGACAAACATCACTGGGACTTTCACTGGAACAAGGTCAGAGGTCACATGAGACCAAAGTAGAGCTTTCTGGCAACAAAGGTATAAAATGGGTGTGGCTTAAATGCTGCCAGCACACGTAAAGTCACAAAAATTTAATATCTGGAGGTTTTTCCAAGGGGGCGGCGTTTTTTTAAAAGTAGAATATGTTGATTCTAAATCTCAATATACAGTTAATTAAATCTTTAGAAAATATGCATATCTATACTGACGTCAGCAGGCCTACCAAAATAAAAGCTTGATATTAAGAAAACAACTTCTAACTAGTTAAACGCCACCCTATTTTCACTAAGAGAAAGTTTTCAAAAAAACATATAACTTTATCGAAAAGTTCAACAACAAACCAAGGATGGGGAAAATTACTCAAGACACATACTTTATTTTAGGTTCTTTGGGTAAACGAGATGTTTGCTCACCTAGGCTTCTAAACATGGTGGACAAAATGACTTTTCCAAACGGCGCCCCTTTTTTTCCTGGAAAATTAAATATATATATCCGTCACAACTAAAAATAACGTATTATTTTAAATCGTTTGGAGCTGTAGAAGAAATACAACAAAACAGTCCAGGTTCATAGAGAGAAAGAGTCCGGCTTCATAAAGATAAACCGTCCAGGTTCATACAGTAAAACAGTCCAGGTTCATAAAGAGAAACAGTCCAGGTTCATAAAGAGAAACAGTCCAGGTTCATAAAGAGAAACCGTCCAGGTTCATACAGTGAAACAGTCCAGGTTCAGAGAGTGAAACAGTCCAGATTTACAGAGTGAAACAGTCCAGGTTCACAGAGTGAAACAGTCCAGGTTCATACAGTGAAACAGTCCAGGTTCATACAGTGAAACAGTCCAGGTTCATACAGTTAAGCACTTGTATGGACCATCAGACACGCATCATATGTTGCGCATCATATCATATGTTTATAATGGTAATAATAATATCAATAATAATAATAGTATTATTATTAATCATAATAATAGTAATAATAATAATACATTGAACTTTTCTAAATTGATGAACTAAAATAAAAATAAATTACAGAAGCAGTTTGATCTGCTTTGTTATTCTTACTCTACTTCCTCAGACACACAACCATCATTTCTTTATTTTCTTGTCTTCGAAAAATGTCTTTAAAACTGGAGCACAGGTCGTTTCATGAATCGCGGCTCCCCTGAGACAAAAACACATTTATGTAAGCGCCTGTCTATAGCTCAGACGCTGGAGCTCAGACCCGTACACATGAGGGATGTATCGTCAGGGCTAAAAATAGACTATGACTCAGTTTGTTAGACTCGGGGCCTGTTTCATAACAACCAGCGCATGACTGTGTGTGTGTATGTATGTGCGTGTGATTGTGTGTGTGTGTGTATCTGCGTGTATATGTATGTGTGTGTCATTGTGTGCGTGTGTGTGCACGTGCGTGTATGGGTTTGAGAGTGTGTGAGCTAGTGTTTGTGTGCGTGTATATGTATGTTTGTGTGATTGTGTGCGTGTGAGTGCATGTGTGTGTGAATACTTGTGTCCGTGTGTGTGTGAGGGAGATTGTGTGTGTGTGAGTGCATGTGTGTGTGAATACGTGTGTCTGTGTGTGTGTGAGGGAGATTGTGTGTGTGTGAGTGCATGTGTGTGTGAATACGTGTGTCTGTGTGTGTGTGAGTGAGATTGTCTTATGAGTGAGTGCATGTGTGTGTGAATACGTGTGTCTGTGTGTGTGTGAGGGAGATTGTCGTGTGAGTGAGTGCATGTGTGTGTGAATACGTGTGTCTGTGTGTGTGTGAGGGAGATTGTGTGTGTGTGTGGTGTGTGTTTAACTACGGATACATGTTCTCACTGGTTCATATAGATTACAGTCTGTTTCCTCCACCGGTTGGATGTTTTATTTTCATCGCCATCGTAAAAGCGTCAGTCGGCCGCTGATACACGACAGAGAAGAGCCTTGATGACATATTATGAGGCAGAAGCCAAACTTGAGAAAAATCCTCTTCCGAAATAAAGACGTTTTAAAAAGAGAACCCGAATTAGGAGGTGTTGTGTCACAGAATGAGCCAGCAAAGCTTACGAAATTGTATTTTCTCCCACAAAAGTAACTTATTTTAGTAACCATAGATTTAAATGAGGAGAGATGAGGAATAAAGAAAAGATAAGGTTTATTATAAAAGATGATATGATTATGAAGTCTTGCCAGAATTCTTCGGGGCTTTGACTCAACAGGGAGATTTTGTAATCGAGGGGCTTCTGCCCTGAGTTGCAGGCAAGACGAATCATGCCCAAGGAGTCCAGACACTGGTGGAAGTGGTGGTGGCTGATGATTCTGTGGAGGCTGATACAAAAGAGTCACAAAATCCGTCTGAACTACCTGCCTCATGGTCTGGGGCATGAAATGACATCAGCTGAGCTCTTTCAGGTAGCCTCATCTAACCAATGACTGTGTCTCACCTGCAGGCTCCGCCCATCGCCATCAGCTGCTGTCTTTAAATATGATTCTAGTTCTTTCCTTTCGGCTGGTTCACGCTCTCTCCCCATCCACCTCTCCACGTAGTCCTCACAGATCCATCAACCTCATCATTCACCAACCTCAGCAGAGTCATCAGCCGCCCCCACCACCAGCATCCAAAGGGGGGACATTCCATGCTGCCACTCAGCGGAGACCCTTCGATCTCCAGCTCCCCGTAGAGTCTGAGCGCTAAAGACTTTCTAATAGACAAACCACTTCTGCTTTAATTAATCATTCATCTTTTCCTCATTTTCTGTCTTCTCCGATAGAAATATGTATATTTAAGAGCGTCACATACTTGATCTAAGATTAGAAAGTGATATTTAGATAAAATGCCTCTTCAAGTTAGCTGGAAGGAGTGACATTGACAAATTTTCCAGATTGTTTGACTTAACAAGACGCTGAGGACGCATTGTCTAAAAACAATTCTCCTATCGCAGTGAAATGTTACTCAAGTTTTTTTTTTTTTTTTCAAGGTTGTGTCTAATGTCAGGTGCAACAAGATTTTATAACAAGGAAATGCGTAAATATACTTGGTACAAGTTGGGTGTTTTTGCAGTGAGGATGTCACATCCAGCTCTTTCTTCTCATGCTTCTATTTTTAGGCTCTGAAATACGTCACACCGTTTCCAAAGCAACCACTTCCACCATTTAGGGACCGGGGGGGGGGTCGGGCTGGGCTGGCTTATGAAATGCCCATAAAGCAAATTAAATATATCAGAGGGGGTGCCTCGAAGGAGGGGGAGAATGTGGAAGGATTTATTACAGCAGCCATCAATCTGCATAGCATGAAAGACAACTGCAGAGCTAAAGTTCAGGAGAAAATACTTCATGGTTGTAAACAACTAAATATAAACATGGTGGGGATTCCTCCTTCCTGTTCCCACCTTTACTCTCCTAACAGCCTCATTACAGCCAGTATTTTGAGACAAAGGAGTAAATATATTGATCTTGATTTGAAGGGGTAAAATCAGATTTAGAGGTCAGCATTTCTAAATGAAAACAGGAAATAGAAACATGAGCAGCTCTAACGGAAGATCCCACGGAATGTTTTCCAGATTTTTTCTTCTGAGCCTTTTTTCGGGGGAAAACACAATCCCCTCCACGCTCAAGGCCCATCATCTCAAAACAGCACATGTGAATATACACTGATCGGCCATATCATTATGACTAATAACAGGTAATCTGAATACATCTGGTAGTCATGGTTAACTGTCGAGGGGGGAGGAATATTCTGCAGCAGGTGAAGATTTTTTTCTGAAATTGAAGCGGGAAAATGCACAAACCTGGGAGTCTGAGTGACTTTGACAGGAAGCACATTGTGATTTCTAGAGGACTGGGTTAGTGCATCTCCAGAACTGCAGGTCTGGTGGGGTGTTTCTTGTCTGCAGTGGTTAGAACCTACCAAAGTGGTCTAAGGGGGGAGACCTGACAGGGTCAAGGGTCCCCAAGGCTCATCATGAAGGCCGATCCCATGGAACCGCTGCTGCGGCACAGGTCAAAAGACTTTATGCTTGTTCTGAAAGAGAGGTGTCAGAACAACCAGAGCTCTCTTAACAACCACAGTGAACACCTGAGGGATAATATGGATTCCAGTTTAAACCAGTTTTCTTTAGTTTCAGGAAAAAGCGATACTTGTAGTAACTTCACATCAAAACACAGGTTAACATGTCACATGATTAATATGTTGATGTCTAACTTATTATTTTAAGTCGATCATACTTTGTTTGATTGTGTTTTACCAGCTGATGTAATTTCCTTTTTAAATTCCTCAACAGTTCTCTCTGTACAGTGTAAAGTTCTACAGGATCTGTGTGATTCTCTATGCACATTTATGGTTAGTGGTAGAATGGACAACTACACTGTAAAAAGAGAATTGTTAATGAACTTATAAAAAATGAACTTCTATCAGGAGCACCAATCAATTACATAAGTCCTTTTAACTTTAATTTGTTTATTAGACTCTCTAGACTCTAAAATATAGTCTATTATTAAGTCTAAGTTGACTCAAGCTGGATTTTATTTTTAAAGAAGGAATAATCTATTATTACATCAGAGCCAATTATGCTTTACAAAAACAAACAGTATAATTAAATTTGGCTTCCAAAAAACTACCCAGCAGTTTTGGGTAACACGTTGGTCTAGTGTGCAGAACGCTTGCCTCACAGAACGAAGGTTCCGGGTTCACACCCACCTCACAACCAATATCCCAGCCCTTCCTTGTGCGACTGCTGGTAATGAGGCTTGTGCCGCCGAGCCAAGTCAACCCCTACAAGGACAGCAGGACCCCCATTTACTAACAGACGTTTCATCAGTCTTCAGGTCTGCCTTGGTGTTCCGTTTCTTTTTCTTGTTTTAAATAATGAATAGTCATTAGATCATCATCATATTTGGGAGGGCATTTTGTGGAATGGCCTCCCTGACCGTCTGAGGGCTCCACAGACAACTGAGTCATTTAAAAAAGGACTTAAAACTTTCCTTTTTAGCAGAACCTTTAACTTTAATTAACATTGCTGCTTTATGGTCAGGTTTTAATATAGTTATTATTTTATTTTTATTGATGCTTTTATCTGCTTTTACTTTGTAGAACTTTGAGATTTTATCCAAATGTAAAGATGTTATAAATTAAGTGTATTATTATTATTATTATTATTATTATTATTTGTCAAAACAACAAACACTCCAAATAACGACATAAGACTGTAAAATGTCACCCATCAAAAAAAGAGAAAATAAAAAACATCCTAGTCGTCTCTGATGCTCTTTTTAAATTCTTTGTAGTCCCTTAGATGTAAAAGTAAAAACATGTTTATTAACTCTTTAATTTCAGCTCAGCTGTTTGGTTGAGCTCATTTTTAGTAACTATTCCTAATTGAAAATTGACTCTGAACCTTATTATAATGTGACCCAGTGGCAGCATGTATGCTAAAGAGTAAGGGGCCAAATATGGAGCCCTGGATGACCCCTCAGACCAAAGGGGCCACTTAGGGGGAGGCATTTACAATGGCCGTTGAGAAAGTCGGCAATTAGTGTTACTTATTTCGGCATGTTAAAACCGTGTGAGGACTTTCTAAACACATTTATGTAACTTCATACAACCCAGGAAAAAAGAGTCTAATAAGGGCTAAACACTTTTCTGAAACATGCTTCTCCAAAAGGTTGGTTAAGTTCTATGAAGGTGTAAAATTGGAAAAGTATCCATGAAATATTTTTTGAGTCATGTCAGGAAAACTGTTTTTTTTGTAAAAAGAAAAAAACGAAGCTCTTTCTAGTGCGTGACTCGATTCATATGCACCAAATTAGGTATAAATTGGACCTAAGTATTAGTTTAGTTTAGTTTAATTATGCCCTTACTATTTTGGCGATATTAAGGTCTATATTGGTCTAAAAAATTGTTTTTAAGTTGTTTAAAACATGCTTAAACCAAACTCTTTCTAAGTATATGGTAAGTCTATTTTTTACTTTGTTATTCTTCTTCTCATTTATTATTTCTTCTTATTGTCTAACATTTCAAACTACTAAATATCCGGAAGAAATAAAATATAATGTATAATGAAATTCTAAATAATTTGGTCATGTGGTTTGGTGGTTTTCTTAGGACATTAATTAAAGTGTATTTTGAGAAAAGGCATCTTTCCAGGTCACATGGAGCTTTCGTTTTAGTCTGTGTTTGTTTGTCCGCATGAATGAAATATGGTCTGCTCAGTGTTCGTCGTCATTTATCTCATCCTGTGATTTGTTTACATCATCAGAACCAGCTCAGAACCCACCCCGCCCCCCCTTCCCCGAGGGCAGGAGCTACAGAGTAGGAGGTATTTACAGGCAGGCTCCACGGGATAATTGGTTATTCAGTTTGGAAACAAAGGCTGTAAAGAGGCCATGACAGAAAGCATTTTTTCATGGCCGGTTATGTAAAGCATTACTTTGCTCTTACATAATCTGTTCATAATCAGAGGGTGGCAAAAATATAGATGGCCCACTTTCCACCCTGTTCATTGGTGCATGGCAGTGGCACAGTGTCCTGAGAGCTCAGGTTCAGCTGAGGCAGCCTTGGCAAAGGCGCTGATGTTGTTGGATGTTAGAGTCGCGGTCGTTTTCCCACAGCGAGATCAGGAATGCTGCGTGTTTTTCTCTTCCTGTGTGAACACGAACGCATGTTGACACAGTTTCTTGCATAAGTCGTCCTTTATATTTTGATTTATTTTTTATTTTTTTGATAATCACTCCGCTCACTCACGGCAGTAAAACGAACCCTCTGAGCCTCTAATGTTTTGCATCGTTCCTAATGCAAAACATTAGGAATGATGCTGTTACGCCTCTAGCCTCTTTGTGTCCATTATCCACCGTATCCAGTTTGTCTTATTTAATCCCTGAAAAGTCCAGAATGTTATGGAATCACCGACGTGTCCGACGCAGATCTTTCATGTTGCCGCGATTGCTCAATAGTTTTTCCGTGGATTGATATTATATAAACACGTAGACCTTACTCGGAGGAAAAACTTGATTAGTTTTGGGAAACTTTGATTCTATATTTCCGACTCTAGGGGGAGTTCTATCGTCAAAAGTGCTCAGGCCATAATTTCTCAACGGTTGGTCCAATGTAGTTCAACTTTGATGCAGATGAATCGACTCCAGAAGATCCATCTTGTATTTGTTGTGTTTTACCCTACTAGTTCATATGTTACACATTAGGCAGAGCTTTTCTACGAAATACACTATTTTACACTAAAAACTATTTCATGGATCGTTTTCAAACTTATACCCCCGTAGAATTTAATGGAATGACTAGACCTTTGGTGGTCGAGCTGGGGGCTAAGTTTTAAGCGTTCCTTTGATTCCCTTGATGTTCCTTTTAAGACTGGAGCTGGGGGCTCGGTGGGCTGAACAGAGACGCTGAAGTGGAAAGTGCAGGAGACGAACAGCTACAGATGTAGTTGTAGCCGATACTCAGAGAGTTTGTTGGAGTTGTCGGTAGATTTTAGAGGCTTGTGTTAACTCAGACATTAAAGGAGGAATCTGCATGAATTTTTTTAAACCGGGGGTGATGGCTGGCCTTGGTGGAGGTTTGTGCTTTCTGAGTGCTTTTTCTAGTTGTATATATAATGTAAAAGAAATGTAGTTGTTTTAAAATCTATGTCTGTCTGTCTGTCTCTCTATCTTGTTTTCAGTGGACCGTATCTACGTGACTTTCCAGTAACAGCTAACTGTGTCAGCAAAGTCATGACGTCCCCCCTTCCCCCTTCCCTTGTCGTTACTAAACATGCTTTCACCCGTCAACTTTGACCGCCTACCACCTCCTCCACCTCCCAGCTCATCTTTCTGACTCCCAGGGGCTGTTTTTTTCTTTGGTTTTTTGAAGAGACTGTTTGATAACATAAACAGTCTCGACCACAAACTTTGAAAGAACAGTCCTCAGGTATTTGTGGATATAAATATCGGGCCTGCAGTATTCTGCCCAAAGATGCTGCATGCAGAATCCATCCCAGAGTAAATGAATCATGAGGAAAGTCAGGATGCAGAAATAATCCTGTCTCAGGCTGTGCACGTCATCCTGAAAGCATCTGAAGAATGTTCATCGCCTCCTGAGGCTGGTCACGCTGCTCAGCTTCTCTTACACATGGCCGGATCTAAAACACACTTTTGTCAGGATTATGTCCAAAAAACAGGTGTCTTTTGGTGTCAGGTGTGACGTTCATGTGAGTTATTCCCCCTAATACCTTGGACTACTCCTGGAAATAGTTCCACTGTGTAACATGGTTCTGATTTTGAATAAAACGGGCTTAGAAAGTTATTTAGGTTTTGTATCTGTGTTGAGTTTACAAGCAGTGAAGCCTTGAAAAATGTAGTCAGACATCGCAAAGGCATTTAGGATGAGGACTAGCCGATCCATCAATACATCCGCTTTCTTACTGGGTCGAGGAAACAGCCAGTCAAAGAAGGTATTCCAGACGTCGCTCTCCCCAGCTACACTCTCCAGCTCATCCTGGAGGATCCTGAGGTATTCCCAGACCAAATCAGATATTAAATCTCTCTTGTCACTTCTGGGTCTCCTCCTCGTAGGTCACGCCTACAAAAGCCCCAAAGAGAGGCATCCGGATCTGATGCGTGAATCATCAGAAATGGCTCTGTTAGACTGCAGGGGGCGACGGTGACTCAGTTAGTAGAGCGGTCCATTTCTCTGAAGGTTGGGGGTTCAATTTCGGGCCCCTGCAGTCCACATGTGGAAGTAAACGGAAAATGGACTGTACTTATATAGAGCTTTTCTGGTCTGCTCAAAGACTCAAAGCTTTTACAACATGAGTCCGCATTCACCCATTCACCCATTCACACATGATGATAGAGGCTGCCATGCAAGGCGCCACCTGCTCCTCAGGAGCGGTAACCATTCAAACCAGCATTGTCACACCAACGGACCAGCCATTGGGGGCAACTTGGGGTACAGTATTTTTCTCTAAGATACCTCGACATATGGACCCCAGGGGCCGGGTTTCGAACCACTGACCCTCAGATATGTAGATGACCCCTCTAGCGGAGGCTGAGCCTCAAGTGTCTTTGAGCAAGATACTGAACCCCGAGTAGCCCCCAATGGCTTTTCCATTGGTAGCTGGTCTACAAACTTCAAATAAATATCGAAACTGTAACTGTAATAGTTGTTTTTAGAGTAAAATACTTAATACAATACATTTACTACAGAATTTTATTGTAAAAAAAAAGAAAAAAAATTATGAGGTATATATAGATATAGATATAATGTCAACCTATTTACAGGTACGTAGTTACATCAAAATACACAAACTTTCACTAAATTCAGACTCTTTTGATCCAGATATCGACATTCTTCCAGAAATAAATAGCATATTTTTAGCATCTTCTTTCTGTAGAAATCATGGTATGCTCTTGCTTCATGATTTAAGTTGGTTATTCAAGTTTTCATACCAGCAGAATCTGTCATTCAGACAGGATAATACTTTTACGGTAATGACTTCTGTAATCTGTAAAGACTTTGTGAAATCTGTGTTCTCCACATATTGTAACTGGAAAAAGTTATTTATAGAGATTCACCGATTGCAATTTTCTTGGCCGAGATGTATGTATGTATGTATGTATGTACGTATGTATGTATGTATGTATGTATGTATGTATGTATGTATGTATGTATGTATGTATGTATGTACGTATGTATGTATGTATGTATGTATGTATGTATGTATGTATGTATGTATGTATGTATGTATGTATGTATGTATGTATGTATGTATGTATGTATGTATGTATGTAAAATGTTGGCTTTTTTCAGGGACTTCAGGGCTTGTGGCTGGCTCTGAGCTCCTGATAGCTTTAGCCGATCTTCTAACGTTAGCTCTTAACTTACTATGTGCCTCAGGCGTTTAAATTTGAAGAAGTTTTATTAAGTTTGTTGTGACGAATGTTTTCGGGGTTGTTCCTCAACAGCTTATTTTGTTCTTACTGGCGTTATAAATTGGGAACTTTGTCTTTTTCTGGTTTATTTGTGAGATGTTTGGAGCCGTGGTAGCTATTGCTTGGTGTGCATGTACGGCGTAACTGTTACTCTGATCGACCGATTGCCGTTCAGCCGAACGATCGGTGCATGTATAGTTATTGAATGTTTTTCTGTTTTGACTGTCTCTTACTGTTGCCATTTGAAATTGTTTTACCATATTTTCTGTGGACAATTTGTGCAGTGTACTTCTACTATAAAAATCAGTAAAGCTAAGGAAATCATTCACTGCTAAAGAATCAAAATTCAATGTTCCACCCAAATCATAAAAATAACCGTTGAGAAAATAATAAATCCTGATGTAACAAATCTCATTTTTCAGTGTATGCAAAATAAATTGGGCCTGGGTGCGCAAGACTCAGGCCCTCTTCCTGACTGAAACCTCATACACACACACACACATTCATGTTTTTATTGAGTGTTGAGCCACCAGCTGAAAGTGTCACTAAACCATCTTATAACCGAGCATCTGAAGTTCTAGAACTGAAGTATTTGCCTGGTGAATTTTACAAAGAGTCCAGACTTCGGGCAGGTTTATGACTTGTGACGCATTATAATGGTCAGGTAACGTTTTGCAACCACCCGAGACAAGATGTCTTTCAGATGAGACCACATACTCCACTGCTTAGGGGGTCGTGCGTCCTCTTTGACCTGAAGGTTGGAGCTACAAGTCGACCTGTTCCATAACAGTCTGCTAGAATCTCAAGAATCCAGCTTGAACTTGTTGAACTACTTAAAGTTGTTTTTCACCAACGCGCTTCTGACTCATGCTTGTATTAGGTAATGCACCATGACCCAATGTAAGACAAACCAAATAGTCATTGCTGAGTTGTTCAATGCTAATTTTACAGATAGAAGAAGCCAACACGGTATAATATTTGCATTGTTTTTAGGGTTTGTGTGGACTTTCTCTTTGATATTCTGTCATTTCCAAAGAAGTCTCAGGCAAAAGCTGTTTCTCAAATAGAGTCAAGTTACATATGCTTGTTTCACAAGCTCTTCTAGAGTATGATGTAACTCACTTCCTGTTGCGATAAAGTTTGTTTTCCCATTCTTATTCCTATCCTGACGTACTTTTCTTTTCTCCTTTCACACCCTGCACTCAATCACAGCTACAGCTAAGAATTAATCCATCATTTGAAATGGAATGAAATAAATTTGATATGTTATAAATGGAATCGATGTCTTTGACATCAAAGCCATTAAGTTACATGCCACAAAAAATAACTACTTCTACTACTAGAGATGAAGTTGCCATATCTCCAAACGTTGTTTTTTTTACTACTGTTACTAATAATACTACAACGTTGACGCCTTCATGTGTGTGGCTGATTGTTGCTGCCCAGTAAATACATCTGTCTGCACTGAGTTTGTGTGCTGTTGGGCCCTAAATCCATTTTATTGAGCTGGGGAAGTTCAAAAAGCCTGACTGACACATCATTGCATGTAGTTTAAGCAGCTTCTACGGCAAGAGAGCTCACGGCACGTAGAGTTAACAGAGGAGCTGATGCAGTCCAGCGTTAATCCCTCGCCTCCTCACCCACTGACGTTTGCTAAGCTGCTGCTGTTTTCATTCTGTTGTTACTTTCCAATCACAAGCCCCTTCAGCATCACAGAAATAACAATCTATTGTGCTGAAGAAATAAGATGAACACACACAGCATTGGTAAATTTTGAAAAATACCGGTTGCAATGAATCAGATTAATGACATCATGGAACACTGTTTATCAGAGAATGTAAACCACGATTGGTTCATATCTGTGGTGGAATTCAATCTGAATTGTCACAAAATCTGTGATGTGACAAGAATGAGCACACATCCAATCAATTCACTCAATCTTTGGTGGTTTTCAAGTAAGTAGAAATTCTATGTCCAAACCCAGCCACAAATGGGTCAAAAGGCCCAGATAAATGGGAAAGGTCGAGTCAGGACGAGCATCCAACGTGAAATCTATGCAAAATCAATTTACGGAACATGAAACTGAAACTGAGGTCTATGGTGAGATGTATGAAAGACTGGACTTTGTGGGATTGCATAAAGAAAACTGGAGTTAAAGAGAAGTACGTCAGGATATGTATGAGAGCAGTATGAGAGTTGTGAGGAGTGCAGTATGAGTCACAGATGGGTTCAAGGTGGAGGTTAGACATCATCAAGGATTTGCTCTGAGCCCCTTCTTGTTTGCCATGTTGAAGGACAGGCTGACAGATAAGGTTAGACGGGAGTCTCCATGGACTATGATGTTTGTCCATGACATTGTGATCTGTAGTGAGAGCAGGGAGCAGGTGGTAGAAAACCTGGAGAGGTGGAGGTATGCGCTGGGGAGAAGAGAAATGAAGGCTAGTTGCGGCGAGACGGAAGTAGAGTTTGAGAAGCTGCAGGAGTCTAAGAAAAACTCTTGAGAGCTACGGGGGTGTGGAAGAGAGGTGAAGAAGCGAGTGCAGGCAGGTTGGAGTGGGTGGAGAAGGGTGTCAGGCGTTATCTTTGACAGAAGAGTAGCAACAGGAGTGAAGGGAAAGGTTTCCAAAATGGTGGTGAGAGCAGCTCTGCTGGATGGTTTAGAGACGACGGCTCAGGCTCTGACCAGAAGACAGGAGCTGAAGATGTTCAGATGTTTTCTGACTGGATGGATGGACGAATGAACACATTGCACAAAGCCATCAATCTACATTTCACAAATGAATCACAACTTATGCTACTAGACAGGAAGCTGCTAAAATCTCCATTGCTCTTGGTCCATGGGTTTGATTATTAAATATGATCCCACTACAAGAAACCCTTGAGCTGTGAGTACAGATGCACTTTCTCCAATCTGATCTTTTTGTCTTGACTGTTCTTGCTCATCCTTTGATGTGAGCCGTATCTGATATCAGATCCGTTCCATGACCCCTTCTTTACCGGATACCTGCGGAAGAATATCAGATACAGACATTGAGTTCTTTTGTTGATGACTGTATTGAGGAGAGTGACAGAAGCCTTTTCCAATTTTTTATTAGGGTTTGCATCGTCGCTCTTTTACATTATGTGTTTGTTAATATTGGACTATAACCTGATACAACATTTACGTTCACTTAAGCATCATTAACATCAAACAAACACTGTCAGACCACTTTGTATTGCTATCACTGCTTACAGCAACACCTAACAAGTCAAAGTGTTATCCAAAAAAAAATAGAAACGAATCATGTTTCTGATGATGCAACGTTGATCTGGGAAATTCCACATTAACCAAATGTCGGCCAAGGGGCTCAGAGTACATCTCTGTCAGGCTGACCCCGTCGGCTCAGGACGTTTACATACGTGATACGAGACGGAACATGCAGTTCATTGTCTCCTGTGAGCATACAAACCCTCACGTGTTCGCTGTAAAAACATGGTTCACGTGAGGTTTTTAGTCGAAGCCCTCATATCGTTTCCACGCTCTGCAAACAAAGCCACCTGTTGCATTAGACCAACATACAATCAGAGGCGGCAGCATCAGGCTTTCATCTTTAAAGTGGGACGCCTTGTTGTGATGGATCCTAACAGCATTTACCGATACCAGAAGGCAATCATGAGACATTTTATAGCTTATTCTAAAACTTTTAAATTCATTACATCCCATCATTTACACGCGACATGCAATGGTTTGAACTAAAACCTCCAAATATTCGTACATAACTTAAAGTCTATGAAGAGCAAGTAAAGTACTCCAACTATGGTGTTCATTATATCCCCAAAAAGTAAGGCATGAACGCGATTAACTCAAAAACTTTATCATGGATAATTTTTTAATTTTATACCCACATAGACCTTAGAGCGCTGAAGGACTGGATTGATTTTGGGAAAGGTCGGTTGTATATTTCCGACACTAGTGGGAGCTGTATCTCCAAAAGTTTAAGGGCCACAATTTCTCAACCGCTGCTCCAATTGAGTCCAAATCTGGTGCACAAGAAACGACTCAAGCAGATCTATTATCCTAGTGTTGTCTTTTACTCTATTTGTTCGTATTTCACTCATTAAGGGGAGATTTTAGACAGTTTTATGGACATAACTTCCTAACCGTTCGTCCAATTTAGTTCAAATCTGGTGCATATGAAATGACTCAAGAAAATCATGTATACCATGTATATATTTGTGTATGTAGAACTAAAATCTAATTGTTCATATTCTACTTACCAGGGGTAGCTATTTTTTTCAATTTTTTTTATTTTTAACGTAACTTGACATTTCATTTGAGAAGTTCAGTCATGGTAATTGCTTGTAAAAGGCAAGGGATTAGGGGCATTTTGAGGATATACACTTGCTATCAGGGATGACTTGGGCTTGTGGAGACCAATACATTCATCCATTTTAAAATGATAACATCTAAATTCTGGAGAGTTTGATTTTGACGTTTGAAAGGAGACAGACGTTGATTGCTGAGCGAAATTTCTGACATTCTAGACTTTTCGAACTGGTGCCATGGCAAGTCCCAGACGCCAGATTGTTGATTACTCATAAGTTCATAATCGATACAGAGAATTTGTTGACAACGAGCAGATGGTGCTTAATCCTTTCTATAATCATGTAGTATGATTTTGTGTATCCATACATCCATTTTCTGTAACAACTAACCCTGTACAGTGTCGCCGGGGGGCTGGAGCCTCTCACAGCCGGCATTGGTCAAGAGTTGGGGTACAACCTGGACATGTTGTCAGTTTATCACAGTACAGAGACTAAGACAGAGACAACCAGTCATGCTTTCAATCAGACAGACAGGAGCCAGTGTGGTTCATCATCTATGGCATTCAGGGCGCCTCCCTTTGGAAGTTTTCCCGGCAAGTGAAACTGGGTGGAGAGCCTGAGCCGGAGCCAGAACTCGCTGGAGGGACCTTATATCTCATCTAGCCTGAGACCACGGGTCCCTCATGATGAGCTGCAGAGTGTTGCTGTGGAGAGGCCCGTCTGGAATACCCTTCTTAGCCTGTTGCCACCATGATCCAACCCCGATCCAAGCAGCAGAAAAAGTCTGAATGAATGAATTTAAACGAGTAAAACTAAAAGCTCTTTGTCACTGAGAGTCATTGAGGACCAAGACCTGCTATGCCTACCCATAATGCCACTCCTGGCTTACAGCAATCATAAACAAACAGGTTGGTTCTTTTCCTTAAGTAAAGACTCAGCAGATTCCCTCTTGGGAAACCGATGAGTCAGATGTTGTGTAATGCATATAATCCTACTGATTATGCAAACATTATGGGCTGTTATCTGCACTATATGCATAAGAATCTGCGCAAGTAAAACATGTTATTACCTAGCTTTGCAGGGTTTACGACTGAAGCAGCATTATTCTCAACTACCTGGCCTTAGGACTAGGACTATTGGCTGGTCCAGTGGTTTCATAAGTATTTCCTGGAAAGGAATTGTTGTCCCTTTCTGAGCTTTCCCAGAAAGGAGAGTGCAATCATACTTTCATATCCTCAAAAATCACTCAGAACCTACATGGGTGGACTTGACTGATTGAGGAGGACGAGGAGAATCCCTGGACGACTTTGTGTTTTGGTCATTTAATTAGACACTACTTTATTAGGAAGGCATAACGTGTGATTGAATGTTATACAGCTCATTAAATTATTCTAATTCTCTTCTAATTGTAGTCTCTTTTACAGTTCAAACACTTTATTGAAATTTTTGAACAATTTTAATAGAAAACAACTTAGTTTTATTGATATTATTCTATATTTATATTATAAAACCTTTTAAGCAGAGTTGCAGTTTCGATTTATATTGTTGAATTGGAAATAATAAAAGGGAAATCTGATCAACACACTGTTCCATGTGTTCTATTTTACATCAATCCATCCATTTCTGCCATTTACCTGGTGTTTGATCGTGGTAGCAGCAGGCTAAAAGGAATTTACATTATCCCTCTCCCCCGCAACACTCTCAAGCTCATCTTGGGGGATCCCGAGGCATTTTCAAACCAAATAAGAAATACATTCCATCTGTTGAGTTATGGGTCTACCTCGGGGTCTCCTTGTAGTTGGAGGTGCCTGAAAATCCACCAAAGGGAAGAGTCCTTGAGGCATCATGATTATATGCCTAAACCACTTCAACTGGCTCCCTTCGACCTAAAAGAGCAAAATTTTCACTCTGACTTCTCTACAAAGGTTTGAGCTCCGTACCCTATCTCTGTGGCTGAGCCCAGCCCGCCTACAGAGGAAGCTCATTTCTGCTGCTTGTATCCTCAAAACCTCATTCTTCTGGTCACTACCCAGAACTCATGACCATAGGTGAGGGTTGAAACGTAGATGGGCCGGTAGATTGAGAGCTTAGCTTTCCGACTCCGCTCTTTCTTCACCTCAACACATCAAAACATCACCATCATAACTGCTGATGGCACGCTGACCCGTCTGTCCATCTCCTGGTCCATTTTCTTATCACTTGAGAACAAGACACCAAGATGCTTCAACTCATTTGCATGAAGCTGTGACTCACCCCCAACCCGTAGGGGTCAGTCCACTGATTCATGGCAGAGGACCATGGCCTCAGTTCTGGAGGTGCTGACTCTCATACTCGCCACTTCACACTCAGCTGTAAAAAGCAGATCCAGGGCTGCTGGAGGTCACGGACTGATGAAACATCACATATCATCTGAAAACAGCAGAGATACAATTCTAATGAGACCAAATACACTCCTCACCTCATGCTGCGCTGTCTGACTTTATGCCGAGCATACGGACACAACTCTCACTTCGGTTATATAGACACCGAATGGCCCTTAGAAATGGCCCTGGTACCCCTTCCCCCTACAGTACCCCCCACAGGACTGACCATGGGACAAGGTCCAAATCAATGAAAAACATGTAGACTGGATGGGCAAATTCCCATGACTCCGCGAGCAAATTGTTCAATTAGTTATATAGTTAAAGAGTTCCTTCTATCTATTTAGATTGCACATTATTTTCATTTAAAGACATATGGATAGGGGTCTTATGTGCCTGGACTGTTTCAACGTATGGACCTGATCTGTTTCACCGTATGAACCTGATCTGTTTCAATGTATGAACCTGGACTGTTTCAATGTATGAACCTGGACTGAATGAACCTTGACTGTTTCACTATGTGAACCTGAACTGTTTCCCTGTACGAACCTGGACTGTTTCAATGTATGAAACTGGACTGTTTCATTGTATGAACCTGGACTTTTATAACATGACCCAGTGACAGCATTTATATGTTAAGCATAAAGGGCCAAGGATGGAGTCTTTGGGGACACCACAGGTCAAATGGGGCCACTAGGAGGTGCTGGAGGCATTAACCATTACAATTCAGAAGGTCCTATTTGATAACCCTAACCTTAAGTAGGATTTACTTTTGACATATTCAAGTAAACGACTTACTAAACAGAGTTATGTAACTTTTTTTATTTCAGAATTATATGACTTGATACAACCAAAAAAGTCTATTCAGGGTTAAAAAGGTCTAAAAACATGCTTTACCAAAAGTTTGAGCCAATCTTATTAAAATGTATTAGTTTCCATGAAATACAAAATTTCATTGTGAAATCATTTTAGAAGTGTGATTTCTTTACTGTGTAAAAACATACTTGTCTAAACAATTTGTCCTTTAATGGTAAATTTACACTGTCTAAGTTTCTAAATCAATAAATATCCCATGGAAAACATGCATAGAAATATTTCCCTTTTTTTCTCTTTGGGTGAAGATATAAAGGGTTAACACTGAAAGACATTTCATTTTACATTTATTAAACTTGTCAGAGATAATGGATGGACCCTGAAAAACAATTCTGGGTGTTTGTTTCACGAGGGCGGGCAATTTGATACTGATCCACTACATCTAAGTGTTCCTGCTGTTTCAAATCAGTAACTTTAAATAAATGATGTCTCTAGGCATCAGGGTTTAATTTTAGACAAGACTTGATTGTATTAAGGGGACTGTTGGACCTTGGTGGAGGTTCACGCTCCACTCAGCGCTGTTCTATTTTTATAGCAGTTTCTTCAGAAGATGTCTCGGAGGCAGTCGGACCGGTCTCGCTCTGAGACGAGGTCATTGACTCGTATTTATATTTATACTAATATTGAGCCACATGCTCAAAATAACGATGATTTTATTAAGACTATGATAATATACCGTTTCTCTTTCCCAGTAACAAATCCATTGTTCAGCCATGAAATTATGACCACTGACCGGTGAAGTGACAATCATTGATTATCTGGTTGCCATGGTTACCTGTCATTCGTTGGGAACTGACAGGAAGTGAACATTTTGTTCTGAAGTTGATGTTGAAAGCAGGAAAAATTGGAAAGCATTCACTCTAAATACAGCTCGGTTAAAAATAACTTAAAGGGATGACCCATTCCACCAATTCCACCAATAATTGGAAAAATAATAGATGATAATAAAATAACCAATAATTGGGTTTTCAATTTCAGGTCTGTGCGTTAAAATGACATAATTTATTAATGGATTAGTTTCACCATCAGTCACGCGTTAATATTTCTTGATACATTTCCATCCCTCCTAGTTATAAAAAACGCTTTAATCACATCTGATTATATAAACCACGAGACTAAGCAGCTTGTTCATTCAGGGAAAACAAAGAGAAGACTAATTATAATGGGAAGAAGTTTATTCTTGGAGGGGGGCGGGTCCAGAGGGATCAAATGATGACGATGTGGTCATGATGATGATGAGGATGATGATGATGCCTGACTAGCGATGATATGTGAGAGCTGATAGGAGCTTCCCTTTGGATGGGTTGGGGTGGTGAGGGGAGGTGGAGGGGGGGGGGGGTCAGAGAGGGGGGCGGTGTCAAACACACACTGACTTACACAAAAGAGAGGCTCCGCTGGTTCGCATGAGGCTAGTGATCGTCCTGAGCTGAACTCTATGTTACAAATAGGAGCCGCGTTATTCCAAGTGGAGCAGAGTGGAGGTGCGCCCCGCTCATGATAATATTAGATAAGAGCTCGCGCAGGATCGGCTGCGTCAAACACCGGAGCGCCGCTTCCTCTACAGGACTGTCTGACTGACGCGCGCTGACTCTGATCGCTCCACACAGGTAAGATCATTTCCCCTTCAAAGAGACTTTTATTTATTTTTTTTATTTACTGTTTACTCTTACATCACCAATAATGCCACTGAATAAAACAACACAAAAAAATGAGGCGCAAACATAAGAGCGCAATTTATTCCAAAACAGTCCTCATCGGTCTGTTAAATAACTCAACGTTTTACATTTATGGGCTAAATTAAGTTATGATTTACAATGCTGAGATTCAGCATTCCTTTATTACTTTTTTTATTATTGCGGGTTTTTTTACTATAGATAATCAGCTATGAAACAACGATCAGAAGCGGATTTACAAATAGGACAAAATAAAATGAAGAACGAGCAGTGATGAAATGTATTTGGCTAAGTGACAAAAATAGTAAAACAAGTAGACAATCAATAAAATAGAGGTTGCATAAAAACGCTTCAGACATGACAATTATTCCCAAACCTCCTGAGAAACGCACTTATAATGTTGTATAAATGTTCTCTATCCTTTAACCTTGGTTGAATAAAGTATTTTTGTTATCATATTTTTTTTTATTATTTTTATATACTTTAAAGCTTGTTAAGAACCAAAAACACCGTAAAGTTTTCCTGCAGTAAAAGGAGTTCTTCATAGCCGATGATGCTGCAGAGAGTGAGATGTCCAGCTTAAATACTTAAAAGTCAGTGAGTAAAGATCAATATGTCTGTTTCACATGTAGGTCAAAGCAACTTCAACACTTACATCAGACAAGTATTTTATCATACGTATTAAATATATCGTATTACTACATAATACAACATAATAATTATGTTGTATTATGTAGTATGATGTATTTTTCTTATTATTTCGAACATCTATTATTATTATTTGCATGATTTTAATGTATTATTATACTTTTTTTTCTTTGTTATCCTGATAAGTTCATCACTTTGTAGTTTTATTATCTATTTATTGTGACATTAGCCTGAATGCACTAGATGTTTTACTGAAATCAAAAGCTAAACTTCTGGTTTGCCACACTCCTTGCCTCATATTGAGAGAGGAACTAGGTTTCAGCCTCACGGTACGAGTTGCCCTGGTTCTATTGGAGCGATGTAATGGGCTTACATAATATTGTGTTGTAATGCTTCTTGCATAACAAGAAAATCCTTCATCTACCTCCGCCTCTTTGTCCACTAGGTGGCACCGTCGCTGCATTCCCGAGCATCAACCAGCACCACACGTACCCTCACAGGTGAGATGTTTGAGGAGGAGTCCCAGCAGATGAGGGGGGGGCAGCATCAGGACATGTCTGTGCTTCAAGCTTTGGAGCCACATGCTGCTCTGACTCCAAGTGGAGAAGGAGGAGGAGGAGGAGGAATGTCCTTCACAGATGAAGCCGTGTCCATCCTGACCTCCAGCAGCCTGCTGGCCCGCTCCCTGCTGGGCCGCCCCTCTGCTGTCAAACACAAAGAGAGCCCCTCCTCCAGCGCAAGACGCAAGCGTGAATTCATCCCCCTGGACAAAAAAGACGATGGCTACTGGGACAAGAGAAGAAAGAACAACGAGGCAGCCAAGCGCTCACGGGAGAAGCGGCGCGTGAACGATATGGTTCTGGAGAGCCGGGTTCTGGCTCTGCTGGAGGAGAACGCTCGACTTAGGGCAGAGCTGTTGGCTTTGAAGTTCCGCTTTGGTCTCGTCAAAGACCCCTCAAACGCCTCCATCCTGCCGCTGACAGCAGTTCCTCAGCAGAACCCCCAGACCATGACTCCTCACTATCACCTCCACAAAGGGGACGGGGTCCTCGCCAACATCTCAAGCTCACACCCAAACAACGGGGTGATCCAGATGAGCGGCAAGGCATCCCGGGACGCTGGAAACACGTCGGAGGACTCTGGGTTCTCTACGCCGGGCGGTTCAAGCGTGGGCAGCCCCATCTTCTTTGAAGACCGGCTGAGTGACCATGGGAAGTTCTCCCCGCACAGAGCAGAGGAGCTGGGCTACGACCTCCACCACTCGCCCTCTCCTCCTCCGCCACTCACTGCTGGGAGACTGGACCACGCTGATGCCATGAGAAATCTTCCTCACAAGCTCCGTTTCAAGACCTGCAGCGGGGACACAGGTGATGCCCCATGGGACATCGGCAGCGCCAGGCGCAGCCCGGTTTTGTCCACAGCAGGTCCTAGAGAGATCCACAGAGGACACTGCACCGATCACTGGCTCCATCAGGGGGATGGGGAGGAGCCCAGGACGGAGAGACAGCCTCCTCAGTACTACACCTCAGCACCGCCAACGCAACCGACCGAGGTCCAGCCCAAACAGGAGAACACTCGCCTAAAGTCTCAGCTCAACTCCCTGAGCGAGGAGGTGGCTCAGCTCAAGAGGCTTTTCAAAGAGCAGCTCATGGCCAAAGCTGACTGAGAACTTTTACCGACTGGGTTTTGCTGTAAGAGAGCCAACAGGACCAACGAGGACTGATGTCAGTTTTTATGTCTCACTCTTGTTTTTGTATCAAATACTGTATTGCAACACCGTAAAATAAATGCGTTAAACATTCACCTCGTCATCTGCTGTTTACTGTTTAGCTCATTTGTCAGCGTTCTCCACACTTCAGCGTCTCCTCTCATCACCTGGTCTTTGGTGGTTCTGAAGCCACATTAAGCTGAAGTGGGAGTCTGCCAGCAGGTTGTTGACACACCAGGAGTGAAAGGTGTTGGTCATTAGATTTGTCGCAGCCGCTATCTGTAAACTTAAGCGGAGACGGATAGCAAACACCCAGAAGTAAACATAATAACCATCTAAACAGGCAGGAGGCGCTTGTTTGTCATCACCTCTCATACGTCACGTGATCAAGCAGCTCCTCAACTCACACTCCATTTTATAACTGTGATGTTTTCTGTACCACTGTGAAGATTAGAATCTGATGCCTGAACTCTTTCTGTACATTTTCATATGAAAAATAAACATTTGATGGATTTAACGTCACTGTGAACTCGTCTTTACTCCAGGAGGCCTCAACCACAGGTAACCATGGAAACAGTGACCTGTTATGAAACTTTATCCTTGTTTTATAACTCAGGAGGTTACGTAAGTTCTGTCATTTGTTTGCAGTAGTGGAAAGTTACCAGGTACATTTACCCAATTACTGATTAAATTACAAATTTGAAATACTTTCCATTTTATGCTTTTTTACTATTCAACTCATACTAAGGTTATATTATTACTGTAATTATCTGTCTACCTGTACTATAGTTCTCAGTAACTTTGTAGAACACACACACACACACACACACACGGAATAATATGAAAACAATTTGATATAAAAAAGTAAGAATAATAAAGTAAAAAAGCATTGATGTTTGAAAGTAAAAAAGTATAAGATAGGAGTCATTCAAAAAATATAACATACAAAAAAGTACAGAAGTTAATAAGTAGAACAGCATGAAAGCAAATGGTATGAAATTACAAAAAGTTTAAACGTCTAAAAAAAAGCATTATAAAACTAATAAGGGGTACTATGAAAATATTTTTTTAAAAGTAACAAGTAATAATGAGTAGTATGAAAGAAAAAAAATACAAGAGTAAAAAGAAGTAATATGAACGTAAAAAAGCATAAAAGTATGAATAAAAAAAAAAAGAAGCCTAAACGTAAGAAAGTATAAAAGCAAATAGAGTGTAATGAAAATAAATGAAACAGAAGTAAAACACAGTTATATGAAAGTAAAACATCACAGTCTAGAAATATTAAATTAGCATGTCCGTGTTTAATTTTGAAAAATGTTGACAAAATCTCAGGATTATGGATAAAAATAAATAAAAACTAAAAAAAAAATAATCCACTAAAGTAACAAGTTTGTTTTTAATTAGTTATTGATACTCATATTCCAAATTAGGGGGGGGGGGGATAGATAAAAGAATACATACTTAAAATAAATACTTAAGTAAAGTACAGACACTGGAACATTAACCTCAGGTAGAGAAACTAAGTATTTGTACTCTGTTACTTCCCTCCTCTGCCTGAAAGCAGGTCATGACACGAGGACAGGTATGTCTGCAGAGAGACGGAGAGACAGACACAGTCGACGGGTTGGCTATTACTCAAGAGCTCTGGCATACACTGTAAAAAAAAAATATCAGAGCTTTAATTACTGTAGTCTGAGGGGAATTTATGATCAGCGTGTCATTAGAGGAGTTACACTCAGTCACAAGGTGATAACTCTTTTTACAGGACTCATATTTTACAGTACCGTCAACTCAAAGTTACCTGTTTGAGGTGTAAAGAAAAAAAAATGATGTTACGTTTGAGTCAGCAGAGGGCAACAAAGATCTTCATCAGCCCCAGAGACACAGGCGGTGTTTGATTCCTGGCCTCCTTCCACCAGATATGAACTACACTCAGGTTTCCTGCAGGCTCTGTTGTTGCTCTATGTGCAGATTTGCAGGTTCCTCACCTGCAGGTTAGTTTTGTTGAATTCAGAGTCGGCGCTGGGGCAGCTGGGCGGTTCAAACCCGCCTAGGAGCCTGAAGCTTTTCTGTGAGGAGATGGCATGTTCGCCACTGTGTGATCGTTGGCCTGCAAGACAGGTGAGGTCTAGTGGGCCCACCCACTGATGAGGAGGGGAGCATGTACTTTTATTTTCGATTGTTTAAATTACAGCACCTGTGAGGCGACGCTTCTCCTTCGCCAGCTACCTGTCCTGCTTTGTAAGCGACCCTAGCGCTTTACACATTTGGAATACCCTTCATAGCCTGCTGGCACCGCGACCCAACGCCGGAGTAGAGGAAGAAAAGGGATGTATGGATGGAGTAAGGGAAGTCCTCTGGCTTCCACAAAATAAGCAGTTTAGGTGAATTGGTGACAATAAATCCTCCGTAGGTGTGAGTGTGAACGATTGGTGACTTGTCCAGGGTAAGCCCCGCCTACCTTCCCGTTGTCAGCTGGGGTAGGCCAAGCACCCTTCCCCAAAATAATTAAAAACTAATATTTTGTTCATAGGAAATGTCTCGAATTATTTACTCATCATGTATCTTGATTATTTTAGCCGCACTCTTCTGCTTATCGATAAGATCGTTTAAAAATGCAAACATGCATTCATACAAATGAAACAAAAAAAAGTTCCCATGAATCGGACTGTAAAAGCAGCATCTTGCAGATATAAATAAACAGTGAGTAAATTAGGTGATGGCTGGTACTGCAATATGCTGCTGTAACATTCACACGCATGTATCCATCTAAAGAGACGCAACAGCCCCCCCCCCCTCCCTCCTCCTCTCACCCCCCTTTTTTTCTCCACTGAAAGAATAAAGCCTGTTGCTAGGCAGGCAATGCGACAGTTGCCATGGCAACGCCTTCAGACATAGCTTTAAGGGGGAGAAAAAAAATATTGGGTTGGGTGGGGGTAAGGATGGGGTGCAAAAGGAAAGCGAGTGATGCGGTGAGAGACAGAGAGAGTGTTTTTGAGGGGGGAGGGGTATCCAAGTTCACGTCCAATGCATGAGCTCCTCCCGCACTGCTCGTCTCCTCGGGTTGAAGAAGGGAACAAAGAGGTGCAAAGGAATGGTGGTTTCAAATTTAGGGTCCCCCTCTGATGCTCACGTGACTTGAAGTGTGAACAGCAGCGGATCAGGAAGCAGTGCTCTGCAGACACTGGAACAAAAATAACCAGTAATTACTGCAAAGCCGAAGGTGAAGAATCCTCATCATCCTTCAAGGACCGTAAATAATTCCGTCATACTGGATGACCAACAGTCCAAAGGTTACGGTAACACTGCTGTTCCACCTGTGTGGCTGAGGAGAACTGTGGAAGGTTTCTGAGCAGATTCTGACACGGGTACAATCCTCCTTTACGCTGAAGCAGAATAAATAGCACGGCCTTGATGAGAGGAGGAGATAATGAATGAATGCATCCGCCACAGACTTCGGCCTCTGAGGCGTCCATTCAGGCCCGTGTCTGTTTCCAGTCTCAGTTCGCCATGTGGATGATGCGCCGTAGATCTTATTAACTGGGACACTGAGCAGATCGCCATCATCTCGTGTCTGGAGCAGGATGAGAGGGAGATGACTATCGGACATTTGGAGTCGCTTCCAAGGCAACCCAAGCTGAACGGACCAGACGTCCTACAGCTCAAACCTGAAAATCTGCATCAAGCAAATTCATTTTTGCAAAGATGGCCTCTTGACCTCTTTTTCAATTTTTTTTTTTTTTTTTCCAGTGAGTATCCAGATGATTATATTGGGAAAAAATAAAAATAAAAGTTGTAATTTTTTTGAATATTAACAATACGGTTGCAAAAACAATATTTTACATGTTTTAATACTGAAAAAAATAAAAATTTACACCTTCAAACAATGCCTTGCAATTTCATTAAAATAGTTTTATAAACTGTTATAGCTGAGATGCTAAAGGCTAAAGGTTACAGGCGCTCTTGTAACGGCCTTCTGCCAGGTATCGTTTTTTTGTTTTGTTTTTAAACAGAACTGTATTGTAGGTTTTCAACAGGGCTTCTTGACCTCACAGATCCCAGCATGCAACAGGCTAAAACAGAAAACATCTCACAATGGCGACAAGTGAGTGCTAGAATGAAATTCCTATTATGAGGCAGTAGAGTCCAGAGCGGGTGGGGTGAGGATGGGGTGCTGGGATGTGATCTATATATGTGCATGTGCTTTCGTGCTGTAAAAATTATACATTGTAAAAAAGAAAAATGTCAAAGGGCAACAGTAAGAGATAGTAACTCACCCTAGCTCAAGATACAGTAAATAACATCAGTTTGAAGGGTCAGAATATGTTGTAAACAAAATTTAAACAACTATTTTGTTTATATTAAGCAAAAAAAATAACGGAAATGTCAAAAAGCCGTACTATAACTTTTATACTATATAACTTTTATACTATAAAAGTTGTACTAAATTACGCTTTTGCTAGTATGAACATTGAAATGTACAGTAAAAAAACTTTCAAAAACACATCCGTTTCTACAGAAACAAGACATTAGAAATATGGTGTATTTGTGAAATACTGTTGATTTCAATATTTATTTATTTTAAATTTAATCTCATTTTATTTAATGTCCCTGTAAACAAGTTCACGGTGTTTGTGTTTTTATGGTAGTTTACCCTAATGTCTTGTACATAATCAACATATTTTTTACAGTAAAGTTCTGGAAACCACAGCTGACAGTAAATGTTACTGTAATGGTGTGGATTATATGGATTTTTAGGTCTATAGATGTTTAAGTGCATGTATGTTTTGTGTCAAAAAGACATAACTACCCCTTCATCTACTTGACATTAGTAAATACATTGTCCCATGTCAAAAACATCAAAGCCATCAAGTAACAATTCACGAAAGCAAGAGTCACATCTACAAAACACCAAAGCCACCAAGTTGATATCACAATGTCAAAAGTCAAATGTCGAAAAGATCAAAATAACAAAATAAAAATTCAAAAAGCCCGGGTTCGGTCCAGCAAACCTATACTGTCCGCAGGACGACCTGAAGGCAGGTCCGGAGCCAGGCAGCACCAAAGCGACCGTTCTGGGGTCGAGGAGGAGGGCGCTCCGGGGTTCTGCGACGAAGAGGAGAACCCTCCGGGGGCCTGCGGCGAGCTGCATCAAGGGGCCGTCGACGAGAACGAAACCTCTGGCCATTTCGTTCTGTTAAGAACTGAATTTGGGGTTTAGCTTGGACCAAAAGTCAGACATTTTGGAGCAGGTGTAACAGTGAAACAGGTACAGTGAAACAATCCAGGTTCATATGATTTAACAATCCAGGTTCATACAGTGAAGCCGTCCAGGTTCACACAGTGAAACAATCGAAATCCAAATGATGAAACATTCTAGATTCACACAGTGAAACAGTCCAGGTTCACACAGTGAAAAAGTCCTGGTTTATACGTGAAACAGTCGAGGTTCACACAGTGAAGCAGTCCAGGGTCACACGGAACAGTCCAGGTTTCCACAGTGAAACAGTCTTTGTTCATGCAGTGAAGCATTCTGGGTTCCCACAGTGACACATACAAGGCTCACACAGTAAACAGTCCAGGTTTGTACAGTGAAACAGTCCAGGTTCACACAGTGAAACATACTAGGTTCACATTGTGAAACAGTCCATGTCCATACGTTGAAACATTCCAGATTCAGACATTGAAATAGTCCAGATGCATACACCAAAACAGACCAGGTTCACAAAAGAGAAGAGTCCAAGTTTATACAGTGAAACATTCCTGGCTCATACAGTGAAACAATACAGGTTCATACTGTGAAACAATCCAAATCCAAATGATGAAACATTCTAGATTCACACAGTGAAACAGTCCAGGTTCACACAGTGAAAAAGTCCTGGTTAATACGTGAAACAGTCGAGGTTCACACAGTGAAGCAGTCCAGGGTCACACGGCACAGTCCAGGTTTCCAGAGTGAAACAGTCTTTGTTCATGCAGTGAAGCATGCTGGGTTCCCACAGTGACACATACAAGGCTCACACAGTGAACAGTCCAGGTTCATACAGTGAAACAGTCCAAGTTCATACGTTGAAATATTCCAGATTCACACATTGAAATAGTCCAAGTACATGCAGCGAAACAGACCAGGTTCACAAAGGGGAAGAGTGCAGGTATATAAAGTGAAACATTCCTGACTCATACAGTGAAACCATCCAGGTTCATACAGCGAACAGTGCAGGTATATAAAGTGAAACATTCCTGACTCATACAGTGAAACCATCCAGGTTCATACAGCGAACAGTCGAGGTTGACAGTGAAACAGTCCAGGTTCACTCAGTGAACATGCCAGGGTCATACAGTAAATCAGTCCAGGTTCACAAAGTGAAACAGTCAAGGTTCATACAGTCTAACAGTCCAGGTTCACAAAGTGGAACAATCCAGGTTCCCACAGTGAAACATTCCAAGCTCACACACTGAATAGTCCAAGTTCATAAAGTAAAAAAAGACCAGGTTGATACAGTGAAACAGTCAAGGTTCACACAGTGAAACAATCAAGGTTCTTATGGTGAAACATTCCAGATTCACACAGTGAAACAATCTTGGTTCCTACAGTGAAACAGTCCAGGGTCACACAGTAAAACAGTCCTGGTTCGTATAGCAAAACAATCCAGGGTCATAAGGTGAAACAGTCGAGGGTTCATACAGTGAAACAGGCGAAGTTCAGAGAGTGAAACAATCCAGGTTCACACAGTGAAGTAGTCCAGGTTCACACAGTGAAACAGTCGAAGTTCAGAGAGTGAAACAATCCAGGTTCACACAGTGAAGTAGTCCAGGTTCACACAGTGAAACAGTCCTGGTTCATACAGTGAAACAATCCAGGTTTATACACTGAAACAGTCGAAGTTCACACAGTGAAACAGCCCAGGTTTATAAGGTGAAACAGTTGAGGTTTACACGGTGAAATAGTCCTGGTTTGTAAAGTGAAACAATCCAGGTTCACACAGTGAAGCAGTACAGGTTCACACAGCACAGTCCTGAATACCAAAGTGAAACAGTCCTGTTTCATACAGTGAACAGCCCAGGTTCATACAGTGAAACAGTCCAGGTTTCCACCGTGAAACAATCCTAGTTCATACGTTGAAACATTCCAGATTCACAAATTGAAATAGTCCAGGTGCATACAGCCACACAGACGAGGTTCACTCTGTGAAACAGTCCAGGTTCACAAAGTGAAAGAGTCCAGGTTCATACAATGAAACATTCCAGGTTCATACACTGAAACAGTCGAGGTTCACGCAGGGAAACAGTCCAGGTTCATATTGTGAAACATTCCAGGGTCACGCAGTGAAGCATTCCAGGTTCCCACAGTGACACATACCAGGCTCACACAGTGAACAGTCCAGGTTCATGCAGTGAAACAGTCCAGGTTCACACAGTGACACAGTCCAAGTTCATATATTGAAACATACCAGATTCACACATTGAAATAGTCCAGATGCATACAGCGAAACAGACCAGGTTCACAAAGGGGAACATTCCAGGTTTACACAGTTAAACATTCCTGGCTCATACAGTGAAACAGTCCAGGTTTCCACACTGAAACAATCCTAGTTCATACAGTGAAACAATCCAGGTTCTTACGGTGAAAAAGTCGAGGTTCACACAGTGAATCAGTCCAGGTTCCCACAGCACAGTCCAGGTTCACACATTGAAACAGTCCAGGTTCACAAAGTGAAACAATCCTGGTTCATACAGTGAAACAGTCCAAGTTCACTCTGTGAAACAGTCCAAGTTCACTCTGTGAAACAGTCCAGGTTTATACACTGAGACAGTCGAGGTTCACACAGTGAAAAAGTCCAGGTTCATACAGTGAAACAGTCCAGGGTCACGCAGTGAACAGTACAGATTCATACAGTTAAACAGTCCAGGTTCATATAGCCAAACAGTCCAGGGTCACGCAGTGAAGCATTTCAGGTTCCCACAGTGACACATACCAGACTCACATAGTGAACAGTCCAGGTTCATACAGTGAAACAGTCCTGGTTCATACAGTGAAGCATTTCAGGTTCCCACAGTGACACATACCAGACTCACATAGTGAACAGTCCAGGTTCATACAGTGAAATAGTCCAGGTGCATACAGCGAAACAGACCAGGTTCACAAAGGGGAATATTCCAGGTTTATACAGTGAAACATTCCTGGTTCATACAGTGAAACAGTCCAGGTTTCCACACTTAAACAATCCTAGTTCAAAAAGTGAAACACTCCAAGTTCACTCTGTGAAACAGTCCAGTTTACACACTGAGACCGTCGAGGTTCACACAGTGAAACAGTCCAGGTTCATACAGTGAAACAGTCCAGGGTTACGCAGTGAACCGTACAGATTCATACAGTTAAACAGTCCAGGTTCATACAATGAAACAGTCCGGGGTCACGCAGTGAACAGTCCTGGTTCACACAGTGAAACACTCCTGGTTCGTACAGTGAAACAATCCAGGTTTATATGGTGAAACGTTCGAGGTTCAAACAGTGAAGCAGTCCAGGTTCACACAGCACAGTCCAGGTTTCCACAGTGAAACAGTCCAGGCTCATACAGTGAAGCAGTCCAGGTTTATACAGTGAAACAGTCCATGTTCACACAGTGAAACACTTCTGGTTCGTACAGTGAAAGGATCAAGGTTTATATGGTGAAACGTTTGAGGTTCAAACAGTGTAGCAGTCAAGGTTCACACAGCACAGTCCAGGTTCCACAGTGAAACAGTCCAGGTTGATACAGTGAAACAGTCCAGGTTTATACAGTGAAACAGTCCAGGTTCATACAGTGGAACAGTCCAGGTTCACACAGTGAGACTTACTAGGTTCAAACAGTGAAACAATCCAGGTTCATACGATGTAACAATCCAGATTCATACAGTGAAACAGTCCAGGTTCACAAAGTGAAACAATTCTGGTTCATACGGTGAAACAATCCAGGTTCATGCTGTGAAACAGTCCAGGTTCACAACAGTGTATTAACCTGGTTAATACAGTGAAACAATCCAGGTTCACACAGTGAAGCACTCCAGGTTCACACAGTGAAGCACTCCATGTTCACACAGAACAGTTCTGGTTCACAGACTGAAACAGTCCAGGTTCAATCTGTGAAACAGTCCAAGTTCACTCTGTGAAACAGTCCAGGTTCACAAAGTGAAACAATCCAAGTTCATACGGTGAAACAATACAGGTTCATGCTGTGAAACAATCCAAGTTCATACGATGAAACATTCCAGGTTCATACAATGAAACAGTCCAGTTTTATACACGTGCCGCAATTCATCATGCGCACATTAAAATGTGCTGAAGAATGTTTCTGGTTGCGGTCCAGTGTGACCCACAGCCATTCAACTCTTGGAGGTCATTCAGTGGAGAGACGTCAACAAAACAGCGTGACTCCCTTCTCTTTCACACCGCGTTCAGATCAGCCTGACCCACATTCCTGCATGTGACCGGGACTAATCAAAGACACAATGTACTTCAATTAAATAATGGCGTAGCTTTTTTGGCCAGAGGAGCTGGTTTAAATGAACACTGTGTTGCTCCAGCAGCAGCACACTGACAGAACGCGAAGCAGGCCTCAAAAACTATTGAAACTAAATTTTCCACTTCATGCACTTACACCAGTCACAATAGTGTCTGTGGTTTCGCCCCAGGGCCCCGTTGTCACAGTAATTGAAAAGACAAGAAGTCCTTTCCTGGAGGTGAAACCACAACGTTGGCCTGCTCGTGCAGTGAGTGGGAGCCGAGGAGCGTGAGGTGATAAGGTGATGAGAACAGCCCACTGACACACGCATGCAGACGTTACAGGTTGTTCAAGGTTGTGGTTGCACATCATTATTTCTGCATTTGTCTGCATATTCGGCCAATTATTTTTAATAACAACAATGGGTGCAATCTGGAAACCACAGGCTCTTTCATGGAATGTTTTCTTCTTTTTTTTTTACAATTTCCGTTAATGTCAGTAAAGGTTCAAGTATTATCGTAAATAGGTACTTAAAGTACTCATTATGTACCATAAAAACTCTCCTTATCGTGCTTTCATGATCAAAAGCATCAAAAAGGTAGGATTCCCAGGTTTAAGGTGAATCCCCGACGCGGGGCTGAATGATTATAACATTACCAACATTTATATCCTCGTCTGATAAAAATGCTCTAACATCCTTATATAACAGTAAAACCATTAATCAAAGCCATCATTGGATTTCTGATAGAAATACCACAAAGTTCTTGTTATTCTACACAGTTTTCGCGGGACAGGACCAGGAGGACTCTCCATTTGGACCAGTTGGACAGAAAATTGATCCATAATGTGCCAAATAACGGGATGTTGACCCCTGAAGGATCTTGATGCACCTTTGGCTGCGACATACATCCATCTTAAAGGTCCAGTGCACCTTAATATTTAAGAGGTATTTAGTGGTATCTCTTGGAATAAATTGAATAAAATATTCATAGTGTTTTTAATTTAAAATTCACATCTTTCCACATTTGTGTAAAACTTCTGACCGTCATGTGACCAAGTGACAACACCGGAAGGGAAAACTTATTTAACCACAATTCACCGGCACAGTCAATTCCACAATGCCCCGACGAAGGCCACTGTGCTGAAACGCGTATGCAAAATATACATCTCTTTCCATCCATGCTGCAAAAATGCAAAAAAAATATAAATATATGTACAAAATAAGTGCAAGTGACGAGATGTACACAAAATATAATAAAATCTCAAACATACATATGCACATATACTTACGGTATATGCGTATATAACCATACAAACACCCATACATACATTGTGTGTACTTTCACCTGAATTAAAAACATTATTTTCAAATGTTATTATAATAACATAATAATAATATAATAATTATAATTATTATTTAGAAAAAGAAAATCAACGATACACCACGCCTCGCCCTTTAAGCAAACATGAAGGCTCAAGAAATGTTTAGATGTAGAATCCTCCTGCAGCCGCACAGCGGACGGAGGCTGGGGGCGTTGGCTTCCCTGCGCTCCACCCCCGCCCAGATCGGTTTACTTAAGTAAGGGATCTATATACCACAACCGCCACTGCCTAGCAGCGTCTGAATCTACTTAACAAATAAATTCTTCATGTAGTTTACTCAATGTCTCCACAGAATAAACTGTTAAGAGATGTTGTCAGATGTAGAACAGTCCGTCCAGCTGAGGTGAGATGCAGAAGCTGCTATGCTATGCTTACTCATGCTATGAGAATAGTTACTGTGGCCTATAGTAACTATTATTACCAGATATATCACTATAATAGTTACTAGAGGTGGAGGCCACAAACCAGGTGGGCCCCTGCCTGGTATCCTCTAAAACCTCTGTGTGTTTGGACGAATTCTGGTCAGAGTTGCTAAGCTTTCAGCGCGGCTGAGCAGATTTGATTTTACGACCCATTTAAATATCTATCGCTGAAAAATCTGCGATATTTTGGGATCTTAGGGTATTGCAGACCCTTCGTGTTAACGGGATAACTCTACAACTATTCAATGGATGTTCTTTTCAAATTTAATACCCACATAGACCTTAGCCTGAGGAACAACTGGATTTATTTTGGGAAAGGATAAGTCGCTCATGTCTGACACTAGGGGAAGCTTCATCTCCAAAATCACAGTATTCGGGCATTTCTCAACCGTTGGTCCATTTTAGTTCAAATTTGGTGTGTTTGAATCGACTGAGAGATCTTTCTTGTGTGCATCATATTTTAATTTAATAGTTCATATTTTACTCACTGGAGGAGCTTCTTTTAACGGAAAAACCCTGTTTTTCGAACATAACTTCTTAACTGTTTGTACAATTTAGTCCAAATTTGGTGAATACGAATCAGTTTGAGGAGATTTATCGTCTGTATATCTTATTGTACTCTAATAGTTCATATGTTACTCACCAGGGGGAACTTTTTTACCGAAAAAACACTTTTTCAAACATAAGTTCACATTTAATTTGAGGAGCTCAATCAGCGAGTTTGGGCGTACAACGCAGTGGACGGTAGGCTTATTCAGGAATACACCCTTGCGGTTCTGGAACGACAGTTTAGGCCTAGTTAAACACTTCGGAGACCTTGTTGCCGGTTCACCGTTTCTCATAAGTCACTTAGATCCTTCCACTTGACCACTTTTCCATTTTTCAGGACAAAACGTGGACCTGCGGCCCTTATATATCCCACCGACAGGTAACCACGTTAACTGGAAAATTAATTGTAACTCTTCAACGGCTGTGGCTGATGTGTGTAGATTTGCTATCACTCTATAAGCGTATATAAGCTTCTCATCTGACTTCGTAACAAAGAAAGCAACTCATGACCAAAGTGTTGAACTGCTCCTTTACCTGGAAGCAGGGGAGCCTACAGAGGAGCAGAAAGTAAAATGAATGAAAGATGATCTGCTGCCTCTGAAACAGGTCATTGTCATTGTTTTTTTGTTTGAGTTCCCACTCAGTTGCTTTTTTTAATGTCTGCTCACGTTATAATGGGGATCGTATGTGACCGACTGGGTCTGGCTGTGAATCTCTAGCCCCGCCCTCTTCAGGCCTGTCTCCTCCCCCTGCATCCTCTCCTGCAAGAGGATTTGGAGGCGAGGAGCGGGAGGGAGGGGCTGGGCCGAGAGAGAAACAAAAAACGTGACTAGGCACCCAAAGCGTCCTGTTATGCAACAACTGACCTACTAACATACATTTAGAGACTCTGAGAGAGAAGCGGGGAGAGGGACGGATACACAGAACGAGAATGAGAGAGAGAGAGCGCGAGAGAGAGCGAGAGAGAGAGAGAGAGGGGAGGATTGGAATATGACATGAAAACAAGCTGCGCTGTGTTCACACTCCCTCATGTACCTGCACTAATCGGAGCGCTGCTGTTTGCAAAGTGACGCTCTGTTGCAAGCGTGTGCGTAAAGCGGATAGTTGCGCTGGAATTGGAGTGTTTTGACCCACTGTGGACTCTAAAAAAGTGAGTTATTATTAAGAATTACAATCAGAACATCAATAATGTTTAGTGGAAACTCCTCTAAGTTTGCATGACTGGACTGTTTGTTTTGGTGTTTGTGCACACCTTTCTCTCACGAGCGTTCTTTGAGGACCAGAGAGGATCTGCGGAGGATGTGGGGAAGGGGAGGGAATTTGGGGAGATTGCCAGAGGTTGCGGGATTCCTTCAGGAAAAAATATATAAAAATAGGTGCGTCTGGCGAAGATGGAGGTTGGAGCGGTGCCATAGATGTAACGAGGCAGGGTCAACACCCGCGCGCCTGTTGTGTAAGATATAAAAACACAAATATAAAAAGGTGGTTCTGTCGCTTTGGAACTCTTTTATAACAGGATTTTATTCATTAATAATAATAATAAGAGAATAAAAAGGATTTATAACCCATTAAGTTACACCTAGAGGGGATTTGATCCTATCCTCGCGCACAACATGCAAGTCAACAAAAATACAAGCCTAAATATAAAAATAGAACAAAGAGAAAATGAGGAGATGTAGCTGAAGGCAGTTTAGATGTGCAAAATAAAGTACCTAACGCAAATTAGTATGTAATAAACACATATGCGCAACCCCACATATGCGTAACCCCACCGTACACGTAATAAACATGTGCATATAATAAATAAATAATAAACAGTCGCCTTAATTGTTCGCTAATTATAAGTAATAATTAAGATCATACAGCAGCCTAAAAGGAGAAAAATACAATATTGTCTTAAATATCCTCTGAGTTTTATTATCATTATTGTTATTATTATTTTAGGCATATCCAGTAATTTTTTTTGGGGGGGGGGTGGGGTTAGTCTTATGTTTCAAAGTAAAACGCTTCAGTCTACGGCGTTATAATAAATGTATTGTTAAAAAGATTATTATTGTTCTGGTCCTGGATTTCCGTTTGTTCTGCTCGGCGTCTTTTGGGTTAGTAGGCTGGTGGGTGCAGAGAGCTGGAATATCTCATAAGCGCTCCGTGGACACACTTCTTTCCGTCACGTGTAGCAGCTCTTTGTAAAGGTTAACGCGGCTGTACGGCCCTTCGGATTAACCCTTTAGTTCGCGGTCCGTCTGAAGGAGCGCCACACAATCCGGAGCGCACAGACAGGCATGCTCGTCCGCGCCGGATACACGACCACGTCTCACTTTCACGCCTTTTGGCGCTGTTCTACGTGCTCTTTTTGGGGGATCAGATGGGAGCCATAATTAGAAAAGGATGAAGAATGGTGAAGATGAGGCTCCGGTGAGCGCAGCCAGGTGAGGTGTGGAACCAGGACGTCTGGATCAAATGTGTGTCAGGCGGTGTTCCAGAACACCTGAGCAGTTTATGGTTGGCAAAATTGATCGAAATGCTTGCAGATCGTTGGGGTGACGATCATGTCAGGATCCACGCAGTCTCCTCGGATGACTGGGGATCGGATTAAATATGCATGGATACGATTTGTCAGTCGAGGAAACAAAGGAGGCATGTGGGGTAACAGATTTCTGACAGCGACTTTGTGCCAGAATAATTTTTAATTAATTTTATGCTTTACAGTTTAGGACATATTATCAAACATTACGTCAATAAACCCGTTAAATGAACTTAAGCATATGGCTATACTAGTAGACGATGTAGTGGTGTAAAAATGCTGTTACTTTTAATATTTAAGGGTAATAGATGACAAGTTGAAGCATTTTATGAGCGATTTAATTCAGTTCTGAGAGAGAAAACTCGTCTTTGTTATTTTTTTTTGCACTCCGGCTTTGTGGTCTCTTCACTCCACGTGGGTCTGATCACCCCTTCATGCAGCTGTAGCAGCTCTTCTCTGTGCTTAGGCGTGCAATAGCAGTTTACACTCGAAAGAACTCACGCACAGCAGCGGTCTAAACGAGCCAATTCTTTCGTGAGTGAAATGATCCTCTGTGCGCAATTTACGTATTGTAATATAAATATGCCCGCATTAAAAATGCCCCTCTGGGCGCGCGCTGAGTGGAGCGCGATGATATGTTGGCAGTTGTTGAAGGGGTTACGCAGGTTGCATAACAAATGAATTAAATTATTAAACCGGATTAAGGAGGGTTGATGATTATGCAACGGTTGGAAACCCAGCGTGCGTGTCTGTGTAGCGCTGAGCTTTGCAGCGGAGCGCCTGCTGCCAATTGGTTGGCGCACACGCCAGGTCTCTATGCCAGCCATGAATGTAGGTCACGGTAGTCCAGTGAAAGGGGGGGGGGGTGCTTTAGTGCACCTTCGCTGCTGACTGGAAAGGCGGATTCAAAACCACACCAAAAAAAAAACCTCGCCCAGCCATAACAAAGAAGCGGCAGAGGGCTGACGCACTCAGAAACAGCAGGCTGACACAATTAGACATCATTTTAATCATAAACGTAGACAGATTTAAAAAGCAAACAAACACCTTGTTCTTGGAGCTATCACTGATGTCAGTTGAGGTTGGAGCTTCAGACCTCAGGGGCATGGAGCTGGCCTTCAGCCTGGCCTAATTTGTGGCCTCCCTGCCTTCTGGAAGTTTTTCTGGCACATGTGAGCTGATTAAAAAAATGAGGGCCGTGCTGTGTTTTTTTTTTTTGTGCTGCGGTTAGGAGCCAGCACAGAGGCGAATTACAGCATTTAGTAGGCCACGGAAGCACATGTGACTGCTGCAACACATGCCGTTCCGCCTTTTCCCTTTTCCAGAGAGGGGTTACATGGCAGTGTGTTCATGGAACATGGATCTAGCTCTGGATAGGACTCCGCCTTCCCGGCACAATGCCCAATTTCTAAGGCGCCCCTCCACTCCCTCTGCAGATTTTCTTAGTAAGATAGTCGGCGCCCAGACATGGAATTCAAACAAACCCCTCTTTGACCCCCAACTTGCACCACGTGCCACAGATTGCATTCCTCCCAAGGGGTGGAGGGGGGGAGACAACAGTTTCATCATTTCCCCTTTTTCTCTGGAGTCCCCCCTCCCTTTTTTTTATTTTAGACCTGTTCCCGTTTCCTGAACTTCTCTGCAGAGGAACACGTGCGCCGGATTGAACTCAGTCCACTGTTTCCACAGCTCATCGCCACATTTAGACTGCAGCGGCGTGCGGCCCTGCGATTGTGTGAGCGAGCGCTCGGCTTATTTTACCCCGGCAGTCATTCCACAAGTGCCGCGCGAGCAAGTGATGACATGTAAAGGATAGATGATAAATGGTTTAGAGTCATGCGGTCAGGGAGACGGGATCCACCGCGGCTTTGTTTCAGATAACTCGGCAGACTTTGGGAGAGACGTGCGACGTGCGCTAGCGGTGATGTCACTCATCCTCCTTTTGTTAGAAACGTTTGTTTTTCAACATCTGCTTTTGACCAGATCAAGTCTGCGGCTCAGAGGAGGGGACAGAAAGCCTGATATGATTGGCTGGCCTTTCTGTTTCCCCCTTTTGTTGCCATGGCCAACACATTCCTTCTATTGATGCAATGAATCAACATTGTGGCAGCAGAACCTGCTGGATCCCCCCCCCCCCCACGTTTACAAAGCTGCACTATCATCTCATCTCTTTGTTTTCACTCTTCCTCATTGATCTCCTCCATTTCATTGTCCTCGCTCCACATCTTCACACCTCCATCTGTATAAACACTTTGCTCTAGTTCTCCGTGGCTCGTTATTTCTTCTTCTATATTGGTTTGGGTTGTTTTTTTTCCGGATCCATCCAACGTCTCTCGCCGCCTCGCATCCCTGCAGCTGGGCTGACCTATATTCCAGCGGGCCGTGTTTACGGACCGCGGTCGGTTCCTTACTTTCTGGGTCAGTGGGACATATGGAGAAAAAAAAACTCTTCCCCTTCATTCTTTCTCTCGTGGCCGGCGGCCACATGTCACCGCCTCACGAAGAGAACCTGAAACCGTTTTTGTCAAGTGAATGGGGAAGTGGAGTCACTGTTTTCCGCATTTAGTTGTTTTCAAAAAGATTATTTTCTCAAAGGCTGGGCTCAGATCCATAGTCACTGCAAAGATACGCTTACAGTTGCGTAACGGTGTCAGATTCTGTGGAAGAGCAGAGCACATCAGTGCAAACACCTTGTTAGATTATGAGATTAAAGGTTCTGACAGCATCATAATGCTTCTGAGTTTTGACCTAGATGTCCAGATGTTGAGTAACACACATTAACTGCTGCTGGTAAAAGGGCTGGCACCAACAAGGTGCACATATTGAGACAGAAAATGCCATTATGTAACTGTTTTTGACATGTTTGACACTCCGCTCTTTGTCTTGTGGCTCAAGTGCAGAGAGGGCACTGGCCTTCCAGAAGCAGACCAAATCCAACCAGTGATACTAATGAGAAACAGTAAACAAAATTATCGGATGGAAACAAGAGATATCTCTCGCAGGTTCATTGAATTGGAGATATTTCAGGCTGGAGTAGGGGTTCAATAAAGAACACACATCCCTACAGCCATGGATTTTCAACATGGCTAAAAATAAGATGTTTCTATTGAAAAATGAATTTTTTTCATGTATCTTCATTTCTTAAACTGATTTTCTTAAGCTCTGACACCTTTGTGTGTTGAACCAAAGGCCATGTTCTTCCTGCTCGTGTCCCGCCTCTCGCTTCCTTTTTTCGTCCCGGTGGCCCTTGACCTATATTTATCAACGGCCCGACTCCCAGCTGCTCCAAAATCTCCGTCGTCTCAGCATCATTACCCTTGACCTGCACTGGCTGCAGCCATTGTCCGCCTTATCTGTCCGCTCTCTGCGTCACGGATCTGGCTTTGAGCTGTTTTTGCAGAAAAAATATTGCAATATTCTCCTGTATTTGAACGGTCGGGGGGGGGGGCTAACTCCAGAGCGACGGAGCAGCATTATAAAAGTGATCGCACACTGTAAAAAGCATTAAGTTGACTTTACTTTTAAAAAAAAGTTAATTTGATCATTATATTTAAGTATTTAAAGTTGAACCAAACTGCATTTAGTTCGAAAAATGGAAATTGAACTATCTACTCTACTTAGTTGTTTATAGCCAATCGGCATACCGACAATTTTTAGGTAAAGCCAACGCATTACATTTGACATTGCACTCATCCTCAGCAGTTCTTTGTCAGATTGCAGCAGAAAGCTCCGCCTAGCTCAGAACTGCTGGAGGAAATGGAGTTTTTGAGAATGCTGCTGCAAAACTTGATAAATCAATGAGACAATACTTAAAGGAAACTACTTAAAAGGTATTAAAGCTGGAAAACAAAGATCAACTACCAACGTGTCTACTGCTGACCATCGCTGGTTTCAGCGGTATTTGGAATCTCAGGCCTTGATTTGATAGTAGTTAGCGGTCTAATTTTAAAAAAATCAACACTGTTGCAAAGGACCGACCAGGAACTGTAGATGACACGATCACAGTAGCAGAGCAGGAAGTCTAGAGTTTGCGGGAGGAGCGTCTTCTGCACATAAAAAAAACAAATGGTTTGTTTTTGTGTTGTGGTTACGTTGGCTGAAATTGTGACAGCCGTAGGCAGTGAGGCGGTGACATCAACGTTTCAATAACAATTGCGTTTACGCCAGGTTACAATGACATTAATGATGCCGTTTTCAAAAGATTGCATTTCAAGGCCTCTAAAATGCCAAAATGCAAGAAAAGTTTGCCATTCTATGTGAAAATCGTCGTTGTGTAAACTCCCCCTAATCATGGTTGACTTAATGCAATGGATCCTGGGAATGCGGCGCCTCTCAGCCGGTCTGCCCCAGGCAAACAGAAAACGGTAATCTTCAAAGCTTCCAGTTTTGTGCTCTCTGGTGTAATTCCTGTGGTGTCAGACTATTTATTTGAGGGTTGTTATCTCCACAGTCACCATTTATATAATTTCTAATTATAGAAAGTTTTTCGTTCAGCAGCTTGGAATAGGAGCTCATGTATTTCTACATGTTTCAAATGTTATATGGACTGGGTGAGACAGGATTAGCAGCCTCGCAATGAACCCAGTGCCCTCGTTGCATCACAAAAGTCAACATCAGCTCACCCGGCTAAAGTTCAGGGGTCACAGGCTTCAGACGAAGCAGATCAATAGTGGTGTCAGGAGGTCAGACGGCGAGGTCTAGTGAACATTTATTGGTTGCCAAGGGCGGCACCGTTAGCTAAAGTCAGGCATGCCAAAAGTCCGAAAGAGATGTTTGGGTGGAGAGCTGCTATAAAGAGGAAAGTTATTAGGAGAAATGAGTTTCAGATTGGAGCGACGATGATTCTCATGGATTAACGTCTGTTTTTTTTCTGTCCTTATCTTTTCAGCCTTTCGTCTTGCAGCCGACAGAGAGAAGAAACAGACAAGCGATGCTCCCCAAGAGACTGACATGCTGAGGTAGACGGGCCGACCTACATCCTTCTGTTTGCGTGGAGATCTGGGAGAATTCTCTCAGAGTTTGCTGCTTTTATACTCAACCAGAAGCAAGCAGGAAAAAAAAAAGAAACTTGCTTTATCCACTCAAGGACGTTTGTGCTTTTTCAAGAGTCTTTACACTGACCTAAAACCTTACAAGTGGATAAATGAAGGTTGCTAATCCGGAAGTCCAGCAGTTTTTTGTGGATAATTTGGACACTTGATATCCGTCCAGCCAGAACTGCACTGAACCTGCTATCAGAAAATCAAGGAGCATTTCAAGCTGGCTGTCATTAGACGAGAATGGAAAGTCTAACTACAGCTCTGAAAACATTAAACGATAACTCAGGGAATAACCTGAACTGCGTTGAGACCGCTGACGGTTACGAAGAGTCTTCTTCTGTCCACGGAAGTCCAACTCGCTTAGGCCGCCTTGTCAAAGGCAAGTCCAACATGACCTGCAGGCGAAAGCGTGAGTTCATCTCTGATGAGAAGAAAGATGCCTCCTACTGGGAGAAACGCCGCAAAAACAACGAGGCCGCCAAGCGCTCACGGGAAAAGCGGCGTCTGAATGATATGGTTCTGGAGAACCGTGTCATTGCACTGAATGATGAGAATGTGAGGCTCAAGACGGAGCTCCTCCAGCTGAAGCTGCGCTTTGGCCTCATAAGCACCGCCTCCTACATTGAGAAAAGCCAGCAAATTGGCGGAGACAACAACACAGGAAATGGAGGCTCATCCTCCTCTTCTTCTACACAGTACTACTCCAGCGGTTACTCCAGCGGTTCTCAGGTAATGATGAACTCTGACTCCTCAGAAACTGAGCAGTCGGGCCGCAGTGAAGGCCACAGGCAGCTGGTGAAATACTCTCCACGGGGGTCACTCTCCGACATGTCCGACAGCTCCTCCAGGGATAGCCCTGAGCCAATTCCTTTTGATATTAAACAGGAAGCTGACCGGCTGGAGATGGACATTGCCAATGGCACCACCACCCAAATCATGTTCAACATCCACCATGGTCTGGCGTCATTGCCCACTCACCACCAGATCCAGCAGCCTTCTCAGGAGCTGGAGGTTGTTTACCACGGCCAGCAGCAGCAGCAGCCCCACCACCATCACCAACAACAGCAGCAACCCCACCAGGAGCCTGTTAGCCCTATGAACACTGTCAGCCAGCCAGCCCCCCACCCACCTGCTGCCCAGAGGAGTGTCATTCTGTATGGCTCCAGCAATTCCTCCTATTCCGTCAACAACCTGACAAGGCCGCAGGACGTTGATCTGCAGGCGGCCCAGAAGCAGATCGGGTGCAGCAGCCGACTGCCCCAGTCCAGTCACTCGGAGAGCTCCACAGAGGCACTGGCCGAGGTGACGAAACAGCTGGAGAGGAAGACATTAGACTCTCCGATATATGAACTCTCAGAAAACAGTAATGATGTTGGAGAAAGACCACTGTTCAGAGTTTGCCAACTTCCTCAGCATCACCTGCATCCGGAACAACAGCAGAACCAGAAAGATATGGATTCCTCTGCAGAGCTGATCCACAGACAAGTGGAATCCCACCTGTACCACCATCTCCAGCACCCTCTTCATTCATACCTCAGTGCCCAGGATGAGGAGCCGCCTGTGCTGACCTATGAGGGCAGGCCCACGAGCGAGCCGTGCTACCAAAGCCAATCGAGCTCCTCTAGTAAGGACAACTCATCCAGTGATGGAGACCCCCGTAGCTCTGACAAAGACGCCTCCACAGATGATGACGAGTCCCCCTCCTCATCCTGCTCGGATGTTGGCAGCTACCACAACCAACATCTTTCCTGCATCCACCAGCCTGCCTCACCTCTGCTCGCCTCTCAGGTGCAGAGTCGGGATACCCAGGGGGAGGTAAAGGGCACGGCCCTGCCTCACAAACTCAGACTCAAACACCGGGCCATGAGCACCGGGAGCAGCGGCAACTGTTCGGGCCAGGAGTCCCCAACCACTCCCCCTTCTTCCACACCGCCCCCCTTGCCCCAGCATCCATACTTGTCCTTCATGCCACAGCAGAATGTTAATCAGGCTGCGATAGGGGAGGGCGCTAGGAAGGAAGGCGGGAAAAAGGAGGCAGGTGGACGACGAACCAAGAAGCGAGATTAGGTGACATCGGACAATTTGTCACTCTGACTTGACTTTATCTCCCTTAAGAACTACCCTGCCATCATGCCTTTGCCCTATAATCAGAACCATCAAGCCCTCAGGCCAGGAAGCTGGGCTTTACAACTCCCCTACCCCCAATATCTCCAAAAAAGGCTGGATATCTTGTATCATATGTGTATATACTGTACAAATGTCATGTCATTTCTTACATCCTTTACACAATTACAGAAGCACTTTTGTTTATGTGATGAGAGGAGGAATGGAACTGCCTGCTTTTCTACTTTTGTAATCCAACATTGCATTAACGTTTTGGTTACTTACAAAAAAAGGAATGTTGGACAAATTCAACGTTTTGAGCTTTATCTTTACTATAAATTTGGTACATTTGTGACTGTAGACAAGCTTACATGCGTATGGCTATCTGCCTTAAATAAAATCAAATGCAAACTTACACTGGGGACGACTCCCTCGACCAAAGAAGCACTACAAATATTCGGTTCCATACCTCTTCCCAGACCCTACCTCTATCAACCCAAACCCCCTCCCCTCCGACCATCTCCATTACTTCACGAAAAGATGGCCATCACCTTTATTTTTTAAGCACTTGGTTTTTATATTAATGTGATATATGAATATATGTATCTATTATAAATATATTTTTAACAAAGAAATTTGAATAGAACAACTGAAAAATTAGACAAACCGGCAACGGTAAACAAGGTTTTTTGAAAGGAACCATCCTATTAAGAATCACAATTGCTGTATAAAAAGAAGAAAAAAAGCCACATTGTCCACCTTAATCCAAATCACCTCTCTTTTGATTGTTGAGCTTTGGCATTAATCGTTTGTTAATGCCCTGTTTACACAGAAGTGGCCATCCGCTTTGGAGCGCCAGCAGCACTGAATGGAGGACATGTCGGTTCCGGAGTTGTGGGACTCAATAAAATGTTGGAATTTCTTAACCTTTAACCAGCCTTCAATCATTCGGTGAAATTCACCAGCTGCAGGCTATAAGCCTTTTGGGTTTTTTTTTAGCTTTATCACCCATATCTTGTTGTTACCATTCACTGGCCCGATGTATTTATTTCCCCTACTCTCCACATGCCCATGGCGGTGGAAAAGCCCACAGGAACATAGACTGTGTACAGAGCTTTTTAGACGGTTGAGCAGTGATGGCGGCAAAAGGGAGACTCGGAGGCAAAAGTAGGATGTCATGTTCTCCAGAAAAAGTCCCTCTTCACAGGGCTTCAGAAAACAAGTCCTTCTTTTAGGAGGCGGATAAGTGGGTTATTGTGCAATCTAAGCTAACTTCTCTAAGCCTCCAATTAGTTCTAAAACTCTCCCACGACACTCTGAGCGGTAAAAAAAACGGAAGTTCTTTGTTTTCCTTGTGCCTCCATTATCTATTTGTCCTTCTCTGGCGGTGGTTCTGCTACCGGGCTGTGGTGACTTTCCTGCACTGAATCATAGTGTAACATACATCTATGTACCATGTTTGGCTTTTTTGGTGCTTGTGTATAACTGTAAAGCCCCCCCCCGCCCCCGGACCCTTGAACAACACTGTAATGTCTATTGCATTGGTTTTATATCCTCTTTTTTTGTCCAAGTGTTGTTCCGTTTCCTCTGTACGGTGTCTTTTCTCTTATTAACTGTGATGACATGTATTTGCCTCATTCCTCCCTCACCCCCCTCCCTTTTCAGCTTGTATTAATCAGTAATGTTTGTGGTTTTTGCTGATGGTTTTATGAAAAAGACCTGAAAAAAAGGTATCAAAGATAGCGTGGTGTTTAGAGATGGGTGGTGGTCGGTCTGCTTGGTCCTTACCATCGCTTCCTTTTGACATGAATATGTATGTAAAGACACTAATGTTCATTGTGGAAGATGGGAGCATTTCAAGTTTGAAAAATAAAATAAAAAGAATGTTGACCCTTTGGACATATCATGAAAAAAGCCCTGTTTTTCTCTGACGTTCATTTATTCATTTATTTCACACCATCGGTACAAAACATGAAAAGGAACTTTAAAAGGAAAAAGTAATGGCTTGGGTAGAAACGTGTTTCAGCTTATATAACAATCACTCGAAAGTGTAAAAAAAGTAAAAGGAGAATGATTCAAATATCATTTAATACATTTCAAAACTTGGCATAATAACGTCACATTTAAATAAGTGCATAGAAACGAATATATGTGTGAATTAAATCACACGTTTTGACAGCAGGACATTTTTATTTATTTTCTTGTTTGCAAATAATGATGGAAGTTTAATGCAATCCATTAATGTTTTAATGTCCTGCTCAACTGTTAGCTGGAGCGCATTTTGAGTCACTATGTCTCATTGAAAAATGTGACGGAAGCTGTTTTTAATAGGAACCAGTGGCAGCATGTCTATGCTAAGGAGTAAGGGGCCAAGGATGGAGCCCTGGGCGACACCACAGGTCAAAGGGGCCACCAACGTAGAGGTATTGGGAAAGAACTAATTGATAAATATGATTTTCTTTTTTTTTTTGGCATATTAAAGCAAGTGAGAACTTATTAAGCAGAATTATGTAACTTGATAGAAGCAAGAAAAAGTTCTTCAAAAACAAGGAAATTTACATTTTTACTCTTTAAAAACAAGCCGAACCAAACAGTTTCTCATTTAATGACAGTGCCTAAACTTAATAAATGTCCCAAAGATATGAATTAGCATTAGAAATAGTTTTATTTTGTTTGTGATGACATTCTCATTCCATAAAATAACTCCAACATACCTAATAGGAAAAACTGACCCTGAGAGGTTTCATAAGATAAGATAAGATAAGATAAGATAAACCCTTATTAGTCCAACAATGGGGAAATTGCAGTGTTACAGCAGCCAGAGCATGTTACAGAATACAGAATAACATTATGAGTGCAGGAAGATGAAGGTTCTCAGACTTGTCAGCGGAAGTTTTGAATTATAACCAAAATAATGCCTTAATCTGGATGGTATATCTGTGTTTTATATGTACATTTATAGAAAAATGTGCACATTCGGAGAACGGAAATATCAAAAATGGATAACAGCTAAGTTGAGAAAGAGAAGACCAACCAAAGAGCTAACTGAATAAAGTCTTGAAGTCTGAATAAAGTCTTTTTGCAACAGAAATAATTTGTGGAGATAATTTGAAAAAGGAGTCACCCAGACAATTTTATAATACGGTTAGCATCAAAGTAAATTAAATGTAAGAAAGCATAAATATTGTCAGGGAAATCTTATTTTTCTCAGGATCCCCTAAAGATTTAGTGACCTTTCTGCAGAGAGTTCAGGAAAAACATTCAGGAACTTTCACCATGACATCAGTTTGACTAAAAAGTTGGACCTTCTCTTTCTCATATTCTTTATTTCCTGCAAACATCATGAACTAGTGTTGGAACAATTTCATACAAATACACATATTTGGATGTTACATCCACATAAATGCCCTTTTATGCCTGCCTAAAGGGCTTAAGTTGGACTGAGCAGCCAAACAGCAGTGAAAGTCACAGTTTCACTCTAAAAAAAAAAAGGTTTAGGCTCTAAGAAAAGAAATTAACACAACTGTTTACATTAATCTTTTGGAGTTATCACAGCTTCTGATGAAATAATGTTCAGCAAAATATTGAATTTGGAGAGTTAGATTTCTATCTATGATCCAAAGAAAGTTTGATATTAAATTAAGTTTTCTTTCTCATTTTAATGTAATTAACCTAATTACTATAAATGTGAATGAATGAAGTGTTTCTAAGTTGTCATGCAGTAAATTATAGATTTTGTCAACTAGATTTGATTCATTGGCGTTTCGCCTTTTCTCACAGATTAAACTGTTAAACATGATTAGCCGATCTCTTTAATTTTGAACATGTATTTAATTAAGTGGAAGGTTCTCTGTAGTGTTGTGTTTAGCTCAGATCCTATCTACTCTGATGATGTTCTATAAACATTACGCCACAACCGATAGTTAGGTAATGGATTACTCAATAGTTGCCATAACTGAGTGGATGACCATCAGTGGACAAACACGACGAAATAAATCAACAGAAATCTTTTAACCTTGCTTGTTTTATCTCCTTTGAGAACATTTATGAAGTCTCTTAAATATGAAGTGAATGCTCTACAAAAGAAGTGCCTCTGGTCTCTGTGGCTCTGGGGGTTTTTTTGAGCCTCAGACCTTCTTAAGCTTTTGTCAAATATGTACGATGGGGACAAAGGCGGACAAAGGCGTGTGTGCCGCCATTATGCAGAGATAGCCTCACACAGAGCGCCCAGTTCCCCCGGAGGCAGCAGACTCCTGTTCGCAGCAGAAGATGATCGGTAGTGACAAACTTAATCTGCCGGAGCCAGAAAACTCACAAGCCGGTCTGATGTAACACCGGCCCACTTCCTCCAGCAGACATGAGGCCGACGCATGTGAATACAATCAGATATTATGCTCAGGTTAGACAGGCAGACAAACCTGCTCCCATTATAGCCGCATGTTTGATGTGTCAATCACTTCTGGCATGTTTCCACATGATCTGCACATTAATAGGTCAATGTGAACTGGTTGACGACCTACTTCTAGAAAGCATCACTGCTTTAGCAACATTCGAACCAACAGAAGGACCACCTATTGCATTCACCTAAAAAAAAAATATTTTGCCCTGTTTAGCCAAGTTAATCCTTTTATGTCCCACTCAACTGTTTGTTTGACCACATTTGAACTGTTTCTTATTGAAGAACTGAACCTGTTAATAATTTGACCCAGTGGCGGCATGTATATGCTAAAGAGTAAGGGGCCGCGGATGGAGCCCCGGGGGGCACCACAGGTCAAAAAGCCACTGAGGAGGAGGCGTTAACATGTATCTATGTATAAAGTCCTGTTGGATAAGTAGGACAATCTTTTTCCCCTGTTAAAGCATGTGGGGACTTAATAAACAGAATTATGTAATTTGATACAACCAAAAAGGCCTAATAGGGGTCAAATACTTTTCTAAAGGCATACTTTAACAAAACCTTGAGTTAAACTTATTAAAACTCTTTTCTATGAAACACAAAATCTTATCATGAAATAATTTTACAGGTCAGATTTATTTCATTTTATGGTAATTTTTTTTATGGTATTTTTAACTTCTAACTTTTTTCTTGGTGAGGGCAATAAAGGATTAAAAACTTATTTAATTCGTTAATTCAGAAATTTTTTTGTTTTTGAATAAAAGGTCTCTCATTTCATGCAATCAAACGTGTCACGTCTAGTTATTTCGGTATCAAACGAAGACGTCGGGAGATCGTCACGTCTTTAAGAAGACGGTATTGTTATTAGTTTGCTGACTTTGCACAGGCAGATAATGACAATCCTGATGTTCCAACACAATAGTAATTATAACCCCGAAAAGCTGGGGATATTAGGGAATTGTCATTGCCGCAGCCACGTCTGTCATAGATTGGTCCTGTTAAGGTTAACTAATTCATGGATAACTTTCAAATCTTATACCAACATAGACACATAGACCTCAGTGCGATGAACAACTGGATTGATTTTGGGGAAAATCCCAATCATGGAATAGGACTTTCTCAATAGCCATGATTAAAGCCTCTTGCTAGGTGGCTTCTTTGAAATGTGGTGTCCCCCAGGGCTCCCTCCTTGGCCCCTTACTCTTCAGCATAAAGATTCTGCAACGGGGAAATTTCATACAAACAGGCTCACATTTTTCAATAAGAGGTAAAGACTGAAAATTGGCACAACCCAACAGTTGAGTAGGACATTAAAAGGTCAGTATGTCGCGGGAACAAGATATGAAGTCGTCTCCCCAGGGACTCCGTAGGATTCTGTCCAAATTTGGTGAATATGAATTTACTCGAGGAGATATATTTTCTATATTTCATGTTTTACTCTACCAGTTCATATTTTAGTAACTAGGGGGAGTTTTTTAGTTGATTTTTTTACTGATCTTCAAATTTAATTCCAGAAGTTCAATCGGGGGGATTGCTACAGCTTGGGCCTAGTTAACTGCAGCTCTAGAGACGTCAGTTTCAAGGATTGTAGTCTCAGGACCCTTACCTTCATGATGAGGATGTGGGGTTAGGGTTAGTGAAAAAAACAAAGGGTCCTGAGACTGTGGTCTCCAGGCCTGCATCCAGAACCTTCTCGTTAAGACAGAAAGCCCATTCAGATCTGTTGGAGAGTGCTCCTCCAGGGTCAGTTGAATCGATATGGATATAAGCTGATGCGTCTAAAAGGCTTTCAGGGTGGCCATGTGGTGAATGAAGAGGCAGAAAAAAAATCAGATTCAGACAAACAGGGCAATCTCTTTTGTCTCAGGTGAATGCAATACACTTCTGTACTCTAGGCTGCAAAGCAAAGGGTGTGTCACACACACACACACACACACACACCTACAAACACACTCTCACACAAATACACTCTCACACCCACACACACACACTCTCAGACACACTCAGTCACCAGTCACTCTAAATCCGGAGTACTCAGAGGACAGGATTGGACCGTTTCAAGCTCAACATCCTAAAGTTGGACCGAGCGTCAGCTGTGTGTGAGGACAAAGCCGGGGCAGAGACAGTCTGAGCCTCTGACTGCTGCTGCCAACGCAACTGTCCCACAAACCTCCTGGCCCAGTCCCGCTGCATTCTTTCTTCTGACACAGAAAAGCCAGCTGGGTTATTAAAGCCCAGCCCTGGACTCCGACACTGTCGGACCCAATAAGTCGCGCATACTCAAAGGTTGGGTCATAACTATTACCGAAGAAAAAACAAGGACCTGAAATATTGAAATATTACGGAAAAAATAATATTTCATTTAAAATTATAGTTTGATTTACTCAATTGTATTACATCCCAGAAAAGTCTGGCACATTATGGAGTGTTTGTTGGATCATTTTAAAATTTTGCCCCAGGATAGACCTTAGTGAGAGGAAGAACTGAATTGATTTTGGGTCAGTTGTATATTTTCACCACTAGGGGGAGCTTAATCTCCAAAAGCTTTCGGACCATAATTTCTCAACCATTGATCCAAATAAGTCCAAATTTGGTACATATGAAGTTACATTTAAGTAATAAAGAGTTACATGTACTTGCAAATGTAACATTTTTGATTACGTCATTTGCAAAAAACTTCAGATTAATAATATTGTACGTAATTTTTGGACATTGAGGAAGGCAAATGCAACCGGTACCAAACATTTTTTTAATTGGATCAAAGTATAGGCAATTCTTCAAAGATATTTGCAACTTATTCCAATTAATTATGTTTCAGTTTTCACTTTTTTTGACATTAAAATTGTATTTACCAGTTCCATCATTTTCAAATAGTATATTATATAACTCATAAATTATGAGTTTGATGAACACAGAGAACTGGCACTCAACATATTAGAGTGAATTAAAAAAATCTAAACTAATTTGATGTTTTTTCTGTTCATTTTATTTCATTTATTGGCACATTTGGCTTTTCACTGCAGCTAACATAGTGCCATATTTTAAAAGCACAAAGCTTGCAGAAAATCAACTAATAACACTTTAAAGTACCAATATAATACAGTACCTTACAATAGGAGCCTTTATAAAGGGTTTATAGTTTATAATGAGGTTATAGATAAGGTTGTAAACACTTTATAATTCAGTAGTTAACGTTTATTAACCGCTTATAACATAGCTCTCAATTTGTCAATCCGGGTCACTATTTGGCAATATCAAGTTAGCAGTACAGATAATGGTGCTCACTATTTGGCAAGCATCACGTCTCTGATAGCCTTTATATCTCATGAATTATAGCAGCTTATAAATGCTTTGTAAAGTGTTTACAACTTAATTAGTAATCTTCACGTACAAGCCATTTATAAATCCATAATTAAGGGGGTCTTATTGTAAATGCAAAATGAAAATAAATTCCAGTGCCTGTGCGTTTAAATGCATTCAGATAGTATGTAATTTTGTAAACGTGTAACACATCTGGTGCCAAGTAAACATATGGATTATAGAAAATATCATTGCTGATATTTTTTCTTGTTTTCCCACCAACTAAAAAAACAAATGAAGGTTATGGTCAAATAAAGGGCAAAGAAAGGGGGGGGTTAATGGGGAGGAGGAGGATATGGGAGGAAGGGGGGGGGAGTTCACCCAGTGCACTAACTTGATCTAAGCCTGCCAACAAAGCACCTCTTTGAGGCCGACGCATCAATACCCTTCACAATGTTCTCACACACAAACACATACCAATGCAAATTCCCTCATACACACGCACACACACGCACACACACACACACACACACAGTCATGTCTGTAAGATTATAGTTTAAGGGGCGTTAGTTAACGTAGAATCCCTTACACTGGCCACCTAGCACCCATGGGATTGAGCCAAGGTGACACTCCCTGCAGCATTTTGATATGTGCCCCATTTTCCTGATTTGACACAAACGCTGCTGCAACAGCGCTTGCATAAACAGGTCAGAAGGAAAAGTAGGTCAGCGTGCACGGCAAGGGATGAGAGAGGGAAAGGACAAGTAAAGAGGTAGAGGGACAGAGTGCACTGGATCGATGACGGTTGTCACTCCTGAATTTCCCCGGCAGCAGAGACGCACTTGGCAAACAGAGCAGAAACAGGGTTCTTGTGTCACCTGGTTCTCCTTCACTGCCTGGGGAAAGGTGAGGTTAGTGGAGCAAGAAAGGAGTGTGTGTTTGTTGAGGGTTGGCGGGGGGTTAAAATGGAATAGGGGGGGGTCCCCACGAGGGATTGCAGAGATCTGGTTTGTATCTAAAACGGCCCTCCAGGAGCTTCTGAGACATTTCAGAGGCAGGTTTACCAGATTCCTGCAAAGCCAGGTCATATACAGGTTCAGAACTCCCCCCTCCCACTTGTGGAAGGAGGAAGCTGCTCCACCTTCACGTATGTGCATCTGTCGTCAACCATGCAGGTTAGCAGGAAGATTGAAAACATTCAATGAATAACCTCAGTCCTGAAAGTATTACAAAATTGCATTGAATTGCGTTAAGTTTCCAGGATGGCGGTTTTCACATGAAACAGTGGACTCTTGTTGCTTCAAACAGGAATGGCATCTCAGGGCCCCAAAAACACAAACTCTGGTAACGCTACCGTCTCCATGTAAACTGGCTAAACACAAGTCTTGTGTTGTAGTCAGTTGACTAAAACGGTGACGTCACTGCGGCGCTTTGCTCATGACGTTACGATGTCCCCTCTAGTAGCCACGCCCACCCAGACAACAACAAAAACAATGTTGGACCGTCTGGTTTTGTTTCTGCTGCAAATTCTGACTTTGTTAATGCTTCATCGTCACTGTGATAAGCAGAAAGCATCTTCACGTCCTGACTGGTCGTCCTCTCAGTTGTTGATCTTGAAAAGTTACACCGCCAACTTGTTTAAAATGCGAACTAAAACTAAACTTGTGTGAATGGGGTCTTACACCCAACACTCTTACGTAATCTGGTGACATGTGATGTGATGAGGTGATGGCACTGATCGCAAAGTGGAGTAAGAGAGAGAAAACAGAGCAGGTGAAGAGGAGAGAGTTCTGAGAAATATGAAAAAAGGTGCTCAAAGTTTGGGATCATTTCAAGAAAAAAATGTACAGGTGTTTTGGTGCAGTGTCAGCTGCAGTGATGGTGTTGAATCGGTCCATTGTGTTGAAGAGACAGCTGAGTCGAGTTTACCGGTCCATCTAGGTTCCAGTCCTCACATATTGTCATGAGCTCTGGTTGAAGACCCAAAAAAATGAGGCCAAGGATACCAAGTATCTGAAGTGAGCTTCCTCCATCGGGGGGCTGGAATCAGCCTTAAAGATACGGTGTGGAGCTCAGACTGCAGCTGCTGCTCCTTCATATTGAAAGGAGCCAGTTGATGTGGTTCGGGCGTCTGATTAGGATCCTCCAGGTCACCAGGTCCAGGTTTTTTAAGGAAGGTCCAACTGGGTGGAAGACTCCATAAGAAGACCCAGAACTCGCTGTAGGGACAAAATATCTCATCTGGCCTGGGATCGCCTCAGGATTCCCCAGGATGAGCTGGAGAGTGTTTCTGGGGAGAGGGCTGCCTTGACAATTAAGTGTAATAAAAAAAAAGCAGTGACTGTTTAGACCTCTACCTCAACCAATAAAAAACTGCAAACACTCTATGAACTTCAATCACACACACGTACAGACACACAAACACATACACACACACACTTACACACAATTACAGACACACAAACATATACACACACACCTTCTCGGAGTCCAACACCAGGTGGTGTCATCAGCAGCTGGACCTGAAGCAATGTCAGATTGACTTGCCTGCATTGATTAGCATCAGCAGGTGAAGGTCGACCCTCCAGCAAAGTAAATAAATGCCGTTTCCTTGAACTTTAGGTTGCTGTTACTTCATCGCGTTTGATAATGTGGGTTTATTTACTGTGTTGAAAGGTTGACCTTCACCTGCCGACCCCACTCCAGGCAATCAAGGAACAAACATTGTAAATGTAAGAGAGCAACCCTCAACCTTCTGGCTGTGGGGCCACCATGCTACCCGCTGCAAAGGTTCTTCTTTTCAGATTACTAAATTATATCCACGAAAAGTCGGGTATATAATTATAAGAACTGGATTGATTTCGGAATAGATCGGAGGTATATTCATACATTAGGGGGAGCTTTATCTCCATAATTCTCTCCAGGCTATCATTTCAAAAACTGTTGATCCGATATAGTCCAGATTTGGTGCATATGAATCAACTCGAGGAGATATATCTTATATGCATCGCAATTTACTCTAATCGTTCATCTTTTACTCACTAGAGGGTGCTTTCAACGAAAAACACTGTTTTTCTAGACAATATGTCGTAACTGTTGGTCCGATTTAGTCCAAATGGTGCTTATGAATCGACTCAAGGAGATCTATGTTGTATATATCTACTCTAGTAGTTCATACTGCACTCATTAGGGGTATTATTTATACATAAATAAAGACCATAGTGCAAGGAAGAACTGGATCGATTTTGGAAGAGGTCGGATCTATTTTTCTAATTCTAGGGGGGAGCAATCTCTGAAGGTTTTCGGGCCATAATTTCTCAACCGTTGTTACGATTTTGTCTTTATTTGGTGCATATGAATCGAATTGAGAAGATATATGGTGTAAACTTTGTATTTTCCTTGAACAGCTAATATTTTACTCAATAAGGCATCTTTTTACGAATCACTGATTTTCGAATGAAAATTGAGATGTGATGCATATGAATCAGCTTGAAAAGATCAAATGTTTATATTTCATATTTCCCACACTATTTTTAATAAAAAACAATACTGAGACATAACTTTTCATTTAATTGGAGGAGATCAATCAGGGGAATTGCTTCTGTTGGGGACTTTTCGAGTATATTCCCTTGCTGTCAGTGATGACAGCATTGGCCTAGTTAATGATTGAAAAAATACAGAGAAGACTTCCTTGCTGAAGAATTGATAGTTGCATGATGAGCTTGTCCTCCACTTCTCCATCAACAGGACATCGTACGTCAGGACGTGTGACGACGTGTGACGTCTGTAGGATCTTAGTTGTTTGATGGATTTTGTTTTCAGCCTTAGATTCGCCGTTATCTTTTCACGCCTCCCGACAATACTGTAAAATACGTGACGGCGTTTGGTTTTCTTACGTATCTCTGAGGTCTGTAACCAATCCAAAGCAGCAGGCTGGGCGGGGCAGAACTCTCAAATCCTCCTTTGGCTTCTGTTTGCAGGTCCTCACTGTGGTTGGAGGTGCTTCCTTCTATAATTATCGTATCGTGCCATGGATGCTTAAAATTAGCGTCAATGTTGCGTCCTTACTCCATGCTTGATTAGCTTGAAAGACGTCACATGAGAAGACCCGTAAATAACTGAGTGGTGATTGTGAGTGTAATGAAACTATCATACATTTTGCATTTTTGGAATTATTGATCATACTTTGTGTATAGGGTGAAATTATCCAACCAATATGATTGTTATTGTACGTCTGACAACACTGAATGTTGGTGAGATGCTGACTGGAAATTTGCCCGTAGATATGAATGGATGACTGTCTCTATGTGTCAGCTGGGATAGGCTCATGCCAACCATGAGCGGGATAAGCAGTTAGAGAAAATTAAGCCTATGTTGTTTTCCCGACAGCAAGGGTATATCTCTGTAAAGTCCCCAATCCCCCGCATTGTACAAACAAACCCTCCTGATTGAAACGCTCAAATGAAATATGAAGTTATGTTAAAAAAGTAGTGTTTTTCATGGAAAGCGCCCCCTAGTGACTTAATTATGAATTACTACAGTAAAATATGATAAGTACAAGATAGATCTCCTGGAGTCGTTTCATATGCGCCAGATTTGGACTAAATCGTAACAACAGTTGAGGAATTATGGCCCCAACAATTGTGAAGATAAAGCTCCCCCTAGTGTTGGATATGTACACCTGACCTTTCCCAAAATCTATCCAGTTGTTCTTCATATTAAGTTCTGTGTGGGTATAAAATTTGAAAATGATTCATCAAACATTTATCGCGTTCAGGCGAAGGTTCCCCGATATCTCGGGATATCACGAATGAATGGAGGTTTAATTGTCAAAATTAAATGGCAAATAAAAAAAACCTTGATGTTGGTTGTGCAAGTCTGTTTCGATGGAATGAGTGGAGCGGGTAGAGTTTTTCGAGCGTGTCAACGCACCATTAGCTACACTTACCCGATGCAAAAAGAGGAGCACACTTGTCTAATCAAGTTTAAAATTGCCTCTATCACTAATCCCTCTCTGAGGTGCAATGAATACCTGAATCAGAGCAAACACACCTGTGCGTACAGGAACATGGAGGACGAATCTGCTGCATTTGAGCTGATGATGTTCTCTGATGTTGACATGACCTACTTATCTATCCCTCAAAACCCTAAGGCAGGACTCCCAACAGCTCCATAACCGACACTGGAAGTTCTGATTATTTACTCTGAATGCACAGGTTGTTGAATTGAATATTATATAATCTTATAAACCTTAACGAAACAGAATTTTTTTGTCCCTGTATTCTTGTAAAAGTATCCAAAGCCAGTCATAAGAAAAAAAAAATAATATGCATGAATACACAAAGATTAAAATTGTTTTCTGTTAGCTTGGGGATCTGCACAAATCCCATCCCTCGTCACAAAGAGATAGTGTTGTGCAATGCAAAAATACACATGTTGCGTACTAGAAGAGTAGAAGTACAGTAAGTTGTGTGAAAAAATATCTACGGTAAAATTATAGGTACTGATTCAACTTCTTCTCTCAAGTAAGTGGGAAAGTACAGACTCTGAAATACACGCAAAGCAATAAAAGTAAAAATTACAAGTACAAAAGTGAAACAGTATGAAAGTAAATAAGCATAAAAGTGTGTGTAAGTAAAAAGGCAAAAAGAAGGGGTATGAAAATAAAAGTATTTAAAGTAAAAAGTAGTAATATGAAAGTGAAACGTTTTAAAGTATAAAAGTATGAGGGTAAAAGGGAAAAGTATTAAAGTGAAAAAAGTATATAAGTAAAATGGAGTAGTATGAAAAAGCACAAAAGAGTAATATGAAACTAAAAAGAAAAACTCCTCTTATTTACTTTTATAGTATTAAAGTAAATAAGAGGAGTAAGAACATAAAAATGTTTTAAAGTTTAAAAAAAAGAAAAAAGTGAGAAGGTGAAATGGAAAATTATTAAAGTAAAAACCATATAAAGTAAGAAGGAGTTGTATGAAGAAAAAAAAATGAAGGTTAATAGGAGTAGTATGAAAAAAGTATAAAGAGTAGTATGAAAGTAAAAACATGCAGGTATATAACAGTAAAAAGTGGTTGTATGAAAGTAAAACAACATAATAGTAAGACGTAACATTACTGTGAACAGTCCAAACTTCTGTTTGTTTTGGAAAACATGACAACAACAACTAAAAATAGCCCACTAAAGTGACATGTCTGTTTTTAAATATCATAGTTGAAATAGTAAGGAGTAGAAAAAAATTACAGATACTCATGTTAAAATGTAGGCAGTAAAAATAAAAAGTTGTAAGATAAAACATCAGGTAACGTTCAAAATTGTTGTTCTTTCTTAATTCCTGCTTCTGAGAGTTAGAGGTGAATAAATGCTATAACTATTATTATTATTAAGTGTTGAAAAAGGTCCGTTGGAGATGAGGCATCTTTAGCCCGGCTGAAGAGCGGCCATGACGGACGAGATGATTGACACATCGAATGCCGAGTGCAGTTGTTCCAGCACGTTCAAACTGGTCTGAAGCGGCTGCCGGGCTGAAGGGAGATGGGGCAGGGAGTGGCTTTGCCCTTATTTAGCTTTGGGCCCGATGTAGCCTGGCAGTCGCCTGAATGCTCTCTAGGTCATGCATGGACACAAACTCACAGAAGACCTCACTGACCTGCAGCTGGAGCCTACCCCCTCCACGGTGATGTAAGAGGGACGGGCATGTAACACACTTTGACCTTTATCACGTGACCTGATTTCCATCTGTGGTAAAATACGAAAAAAAATAAATAATCATTTCCCAACATTCTTTATACAATTAGCCTAGAAGGGAGAATAATACTCATATAATAACGCTCAAGCAAGTGTTTCCCAAACTGCCTCTCACATGGCACCAGTAGCCAGAGGCCAGATTGAGATGGTTTGGACACATGAAGACAGGCGGTAGTGGATCCGCTGGTAGAAGGATGATGAGATGGTGTTTCAAAGAGAAGGTTTCTGGATGTGGTGAGTGAGGACATGCAGTTGGTAGGTGTGATACAGGAGGATGCAGGGGACAGGGCAAGATGGGAAAAGGTGAGGTGACAAAGGGAACAAACAGCCTAAAAACAAGGAAGAAGTAGAATTGTTATTTGATCCAAAACGAAAATTCAGCTAGATTGACTTAGACCTATTAACTCTTTAATATCCAGCTCAACTGTTTGGTCGAGCTCATTTTGAGTCACTATTTCTTATTGAAAAATGTGACTGACCCTGTTTATAATCCGACCCAGCGGAAGCATGTATATGCAAAAGTAAGGGGCCGAGGACGGATCCCTGGGGGACACCACAATTCAAAGGGACCACAGAGGACGAGGCATTTACCGCAGCTATTGAGAAAGTCCTATTCTGTAAGTAGGATTATTATTTTTATTTCATTAAAACATGTGAGGACTTACTAAATAGAATTATGTGACTGTATATAACCAAAAAGAAAACTTTAAAATGAAATACAAAAATTTCATCCTAAATTAATTTTAGAAGTCTGATTACTATGATGTTTAAGACAACATGTTTGACCAAATTATTTGTCATTTTACCATTTATTATTTTAAGTAGAAAATACTTAATTCAATCAGTGGAAGTCAAAGCTCTTTTTACGGCGTGTTTTAACCTGTTTAGCATTCATGTTGTGGTATTTATAAGTTTTTATATCAAAAACATGTTTTTCCTCTTCATTGCATTGCAGGAAAACTAAAATCAATGGTTCCACATGACGCTCTATTTCAAGTTAAATGAATGACTTTCATTGTGTTGAGGGTTTTTTTATTCAAATTTATCGCTTCAATTCAGATTCAGGGAACACAACTGATGTCCTGAGGAAAATGTAACTGGTTTTATAAGAGAATACCAAGTAAATCGGACCAGTTTGTGATATGTCAGCATATCTTTCTCTGAGCTAAACTCTAATAGACATTGTTAAGAATTTGTGATGTTTGAAACTAAGAAAAAGATATGATATGTGAGTTTGGGCAACTAAAGAAGGGTATAAAAGTAAAAGTACTGATGTGAAAGTAGAAAAGTATAATAGTAAAACGCGTAGAATGAAAAAAAAATATTATGAAAGAAAATACGAGTGGTATGAAAGTAAAAAAAAGTAGAAACGTATAAAAATAAAAAGGCTTTGTATGATAATTAAAAAGTATGAAAGTCAATAGGAGTAATGTGAAAAAGAATAAGGAGTGCTATGAAAGTAAATTATATTTAAACAAAACAAGTAAATAAATAGTTGTATGGAAGTAAAAACAACATAGAAGTAAAAATTGGAAGTATTAAAGTATAAAATGTATAAAAGTAAAAAGCATCATTACACTGAACAGTAAACTGTGTTAAAACTTCTGACTGTCTCTGTTTATTTTGTAACATATTTTGTTTGGATTTCAGGAAAACAACAACAACAACAACTAGAAAATAACCCACTAAAGTAACACAAACTTAAGAAAACAGGTTTAAACTGGAAAAACAACACTATTCCAGTATAATATCATAAAAATGCTCTTTAAATGAATGACACAGTTGTTTCACTTTTTGCAGTGCAGAAAATCCAAAATGGGCCATAACTGCAATTCCAGGCTCAGCAGAAAACACACACAGAAAGTGATGGTGAGAAAATGCAGGTGTGTTATACGCAAGACTCTGCAACACCCAAGATCCAAGGTGTGGTTAGCAGCAAGGTGGCATGTAATGAATGATGGAGGAAATCCAGGGGGCACAGAGTGGGGGTGGGAAAACATTGCAGGGAGAACGAACAAAGAAGGGACTGTGTCATTCGTCGCACGGGCTTCCTTCCTGTTCGGGCCACAGCGCCTTTGACAAACTGAATGTGCTTGGCATACCAGCTCTCTGAGCGCACAGAACCCCCCCCCCCACAGAGGTTATGTAAGACGTGTGGGTGGGACATAAATACCACAAATTCTGCTGTTCGTGTGTTCATCGGTGCTCCGGTGCCAGCAGCACTGCAGTTGCACCCAAGCCCCTCGGAGTCACCCATGCATTCCCTGAAACCAGTCCCTATCAGGCAGAGAAGCTGGGACAATAATATAATCTTTATTCATCACATACACGATACAACATAGTGACATTAGTTCTCTGCTTTTGATCCATCCCTGAAGAGCATTTAGGGGTTCAGGGTCTCGCTCAAACAACCTTCGACATGTTAATTGAGCCACTGACCCACAGATTCTCCGACGCGGCGTGGATTTGGGATGGATTAGCGCTATGTTTTGACCCTTTTGAATTCGTTTTTCAGCCCTGAGAACAATGCAACAACTAAAATGATTGGTACACTATCATGACATTAGAGTAGAGCTTTTAAGCTATAAGTCAATGAAAAAAGTTATAAGTCTGACTTTCAAGTTGAAATAAAAAACTCAAATTGCTCCAGAACTTTGTTTAGACTTAGTTTTAAAATGCATTTTGCGCGATAGGATCACAGGCCTACAAAAAGACGCGTCTACCTTTACATTTGTGTCAATCATGTGTCTCTAAACGTGTCCAGCTGAACGCTTGCGTTTAGATTTCGTTGCTGCCTACTTCACTTCCGCCATCTAGTTATCTGCCTCGTCAGTCAAGCGCCAGATTTGCTTAGAGCCAATATACATGTAAGGACTAATCCAACAGTTGAAACTGACAGAACAAAGTAATTAACGACTTTCTAAAGAGCTCAAGCTCTCTAATCAGTCGTCTCTCTTTAAGACTCTCATTGTCGGAGACAAATTTTGGTCCACACTACAAAAGATATGTGGTCAAACACCGCCCAGATCACCTTAGCAATTGGTTTAAGTGATCGGATCACAATGAGTCTTGGTGGTCGTTTACGCTTGTATACAGCGACGTGTCTAGCTGTCCACTTGTGATCCGATCGCCCAAAACACATTTCAAAACCAAGTCTAAACAGGGTCTAGGTGTTTGTGAAGATTCTCATTCACCCAGGTCCTGGTAACCCTCCAACGTTCAAACAGAAGCAACTGGACTTCATGTTTGCGGTTGAAACTGTTTCACCACTAATCCAAGTTGTTTCCGTAGTCCTAGCTGACTGTTGGGGCTTCAGGTGTTAAACTTCTCAGGAGGTTTTTCATACCTGGAGAGTCACTAGGTTACAAGAGGTGGTTTTACATGGGACACTTTTCTCCTTTCCGAATTAAACCTTTCCAAATTGCAATGTCGGTCGCCTCGTTAGATGACCTGTGATTTTATCTGACCCGGTGTTTATTAACTCATCTAATCGGAAACGCTTTCACACATGCACAGACGATCCACGATCCCTTTCATAAAGTGGCGATAATGGTTCGGTGAGCTCGTTGCCGACCTCAAACAAGCGCCCAGAAGAAGAATACTACAAAGAAGGCGTGCGTGGAAGTGACTTTTCGCCCATCTAATCTTCCAAAAATGTAAAAATATTTCAAAGTTGCAATGAATAAATCACTCTCCGATGCGGACCGGTACCGTTTTGAAGTCGCCGTAATTAAAATGCGTTGCGGCGCTGAAAAAAACTTACGTCACGCGGAGCATTACGTCACGACGCTGGGCATGCGCAGATACAACTGAAACGCTTTCCAATACAGCGTTTACATGCAGCGACTGGAAATCGGAAAAGGTTTTCCGAAAGGATTTTGACTACCTTCTTGCAAAGGAATGAAATCTACTTTGGAAAGGTTCTTTCCATTCTTTCCATTTTCTTTCCGATTAGACGTCTTTTCCAAATCTAATCGGAATTAGGCTGTCCATGTAAACCCACCTAAGGACACAGTTGACCACGCATCACTAATGTGGGGGCGTTAGGAGTCGTTAGGGTTGAGTGGTATGGATTATCTGCTTGTTCCTCATATAAATTGTCAGCATGATGTGGTATAAAGTATAAATGTTGAACCTGCCTGAGGAGAGACAGTTTCTCTCCACCTCTGTTTGGAATTAGCCGCTTCAAGACGGAGAGAAAATGTTCACATTCTGAACATTTAGGACCGTCTGTCCACTCTGTCCAGAATATGAACGTTGTCGTCTTCAGCTGAGTGTCCCTGGTCCTTCAGAGGCAGATGGACCGCTGAATCCAGTCCCGATGAGCTGGCTTTCCTGTGTTGGGTCATGAGCTTGTTGCAACAGATGACCTAAATTCTCTCAAGTGTTAATATAGTAGAATTCTTATTCTGAGAAGGAAGCTGATTAATGTCAGGCATCTGTTTCTATTCCCAGAAGTCTGACTTAGAATACCAGAAATAACCACAAATCAGCTGACAATGTTTCTGTAAATCTGAAATAAGAATATTGAAAATAAAATGGGGTTTATTGGGACCTAAAGTTGCATTTTTAATCACGTTTCAATGGTGAAATCATTTATGTAATCTTGGACTGACTGTAGCTTTTATTACTAGGTTTATGACGCGTACCACCTTTAGAGAAACACTAAATTAGTACAAGTGTGGGCTTTTTGAGTATGAGGGTTCTGAGCTTAATTCTTGCCTCTTCTTGCTCGATCGATAACCCGTGGTTTTCAGATCTTTATCACTTATTTATTGTCTTCCCCTTCAGACACTTCATCGCTTTCTTCTGCTTTGTGCTTGCGGGGCAAATATCACAAGATCATGAATTCAGCGAAGTGCATAGGATCAATGGTACCAGATAATGATCCAATGAATGAATGAATGAGCTGTATCTAAGCTTTGTGAAATGTCACAAGTCCATGTGACACATGAATGAAGATGGTCGTAGCGACCAGTAAAACCAGAAAAGCTGTTTTAGACCGTCTGACAATCTAATTTTTGTAGTCATTCTTTTTCTTTTCATGAACAAGCGATAAAGTAACTGATAAGTTTTCAAAGAAATCCAGTATTATAACAGATCTTATTACCTGATACAAAAACCTCTGATCACATCAAAAGAGCTTGATACCATTTCTTAAAGTTCAGACAAGGTAATTGGATAAAACTGGTAATAACTGCGTTGTTACAGGTAAGGGACTTCAGGGTGAGTCACGGTAGGGATTATAAAGGCTCTCTAGGATAAAAAATATTTCACAACTAGCATCACTTTCAGGCGGGGAACCGGGAGGGGCCTTTTGATAAGACGGTACATGCCGAAGAGGATGCAGCAACCCTGTTCAAGGTTTAGAAAAAACCCTGAATACATACAATCAATGGAATTGCCAAACCAAACCCCTGGAAAGAGGCTACTGTTTGCAGATGACGTGGTTCTGTTGGCTTCATCCTTCATCTCCAGCAGCACCTGAGCTGTTTTTATCCACTGGTATGAGCGTCAACACCTCCAAATCTGAAGCTGTAGTTCTCAGTTGATCTCCCCTTCGGATTGGGGTTGAGTTGCTGCCTCAAGCAAAGACTTTTAAGTGTCTTGTTCTGAAGTTATGAGAAAAATGGACCGTGAGATAGAAAGGTGGTTCAGGTGCGGCGCTAGCATGTGTTGTATCGGTCTGTTGTGGCGAAGAAAGAGCTTTCAATTTACCAGTCAAACATGAGCTCTGGGTAGTGACCGAAAGAATAAGGTCAAAGGATACAAGCTGTTGAAAAAGGCTTCTTTCGTAGGGTGGCAAGACTCTTGGGAGCTTGTAAACCTCCCAAGAGATGGTTTCGAGCATCTGATTAGGAGGTTTTTCTGGGTGCATCCAGACCTCACTGAGGGGACTCTAATCTGGCCTGGGAACGCATGTGGATACCACCCAAGATGAGCTGGAGATTGTTGCTGGAGAGATGGACGTCTGGAATGACCTTCTCAGCCTACTGCCGCTGCGACCAGACCCCGGATAAGCGGAGGAAAAGGGAATGTAAAGAAATATTTTCAAAGAGGATTGCCATAGATTCCATATACAAAAGATTTTAAAGCTAAAAACAAATCTGACCCATCCATCACAAAGAATAATTAATCAATTTTACCACGATTACACTCCCTGAACACTGACGCAACCTGTTATCAAGTCTTAAATCATGTAAACAAGTTGTTTCTTCCGGGAGTTTATCACACAGTGCCTGAATAATTCATTCTAGTTGTGCATCAGTGTGATACAACATCAAACAAGGAGCGCCGAATGGATGGAGGAGGAATGTGTGCCTTAATGCAGTTGTTGTGAAATTCTGCGAAGCCAACACCGATGACGCAACCTTTGGGCCGGAGCAGAGCAGGGATACCAAACAGCTTGTGTTGTAAATTAAACCCTGCTAATCTGATATAAATATTGACTTAATGGCTATAAAAAGGGTTTATGATGACGCATCATTATGAAGCTTTTATGGGCAGAGCGCGATTCATTTTTACAATAAGGCGGAAGCGCTCAGATAGATAAAAATACTTCCATGTTGTTGAGAAATGTAAATGTTTTGATGCTCTATGAAAAATATTTTTCTGTTCACAGGGGGCCAACGCCAGCAATGGGAAGGTTATTACACAATACCTGGCAAACTGTAGCCTCTAGTTCTGCTTGAGTGACGTACGGCCGCCTGTGTTGCTGTGGGATCCGGGCAGATCGAGGGTGGAATGTTTGTTTTGATTGTAGAGGGCTCAGTCAGGGGGCCGTGAAAGCTGCATGTGTGTGTGTGTGTGCGTGTCTGTGTGTGAGTGTGTGTGTGTAAATGCATGGAGGGGAGGGGCGGGCTAACTCATTGCAAATTAGCCGCGCTCGCCTGGCCTCTGTTTTTGTCTTCAGTTCCTCATCCGTGGCTAAAAATTAGGTCAGCAGTCACATGCGAGGTGGTTTTGAGCCAGTGGAGCAGCTAAAAGCTCAACGCGAGAGAGTCTTAACCTTTTTATCACACGTAAAGACACGCTTATCTCAGCCTTTCTGACAAAACTCTTCATCTCAAAGCGTCAGCGGCTACGAGGAGACTTTTTACGCTCTCCTAAGGCGGTGTCTTTCTTTTCAGCCGGCTGCACGTAAATGGCAGCGGGCGATGTGTTATGCTTACATTGTTGACTCTGGAGCGGTTCCAGCTTCAGTGACCTTGTGGAAAGTCACAGGTGTTGCTGATGTGTGTTTTTGATATGAGTGTTTATAGGCCGGGGAAAGAGGCGGGAGCAAGGAAACAAAGAACAGAACATGAACTGTAACCAGGGTTCAACCTGAAGTTTTGTGTTGACATTCTCTGATGGCAGATATTGAACATAGATTTATTAATGAATGTCCAGATCAACTGTTTGGTTCAGCTCATTTTGAGTCTCTGTCTCTTATTGAAAATTGTGGCTGGACCTGTTTTGACCTAGTGGCAGCATGTATTCGCTGTAAGAGTAAAGGGCCGAGGACGGGGCTCTGTGGGACCCCAAAGGTCAAAGGGTCCACTGAGAAGACATTAGCCACAGCTACTGAGAAATTCCTATTTGATAGGTAGGATTTTTTGTGGCATATTTAATATTTAAAAACAGAATTATGTAACTTTTTTTTTTTTGGAATTATGTAACCTTTTTTTTTTTTGGAATTATGTAACTTTTTTTTCCAGAAGTATTTAACTTGAGACAACCAGTACAATAAAATATACAAATTCACCATGAAATAGATTCTGACTACTGTTTAAAAACTTGTTTGACCAAATGATGTTCTATTTCATGGTAAATTTAAAGTGGCTAACATCTCTACACCACAACAGAGGTTTGCTCTTATTTGTCAAATAATCCAGCTTGGATTGAGTTCAATTTTTTTTAAATAAATGAATGAAGTGTGATTAATTTCTTGCTTTGTTATTAATTAATCAAAACTAACCACATTTATGAAGACTTGACATGAATGTCGATTTTGTCGAGGAGTAAATCAGTGAATCGATGGACTTCTAAGTAAATCTTAAAGGTAAAGTGTATAAAATTGAATGGCAGTGATGTTCCCGACGTCAACCTCAGCTCACCCATCCCTATCCAAGAATCAACGGCGGCATTCAAGTGTCAATATTATGGCCTCAGTATCTTCCTTCAGATAAATAAAATACATTCAAACTTTTTAAATACATTTAAGAACTATATTTTGGTATTTGTTTTGTAAAACTGTAGGTCAAACCTCACATGTAAGATAATCAATATTATAAGTTTTTCCGTATTTTGGTGGCGTTGACAGTCGCGCCAGTACCCGAGTCCCACCTCTCATGGGGAGGGGAGCCCAGAGGGGCTTCATGTTCTGGCCAACTTTTCCAAGTTGACCCAAAGTTGACGCAACGAAAGAAATGCATCAAGCCGAGGAGGGCTCCTGAAACGGAGGACAAGAAGCATCATCCGCCCAAAAAACAGTTATCCAGCAGAATCTTTCTCTCAACATCTTACTTATTCGTTGGTTTTCAGAGGTGAAGTGCTCTTGGGTTCTTCATCTTGATTGACGATGAAGGATTGATAGAGAAATGGCCTCTTCGTAGGCCATTTCTCTATCAATCCCCCTCTACCATTTTTTCCATATCTTCTCCATTTCTTCTTCTATTGTTTCTTCATCCTCTTATTCCTCTTCATATTCATATTCTCTCCATCCTTTCCATCCTCTTCTTCTTCAGCTTGCTCCTCTACTTTTCTCCTGTCTCGCCTTCTTCCCCCTCCTCCACTTCCCTTCCACCTCTTCCTCCATTTCTTAAATCCAGATCTTTCCTGTTCTCTTCCTCTCCACCTTCTTCCACTACTTCTTCTTCTTCTACTTCCTTTTTTTCCTCTTCTTCTTCTAACAGTTGCGTAACAATGCTAAAAATCCAGGCGCAGGTGTAGTTAATGGTTTCCACCGTCTATTTTTTTACGGTGAGGTAACGTTTTATAACTCTAAACAGGAAGGCAGTCACAAACCAAAGCGGTACACTCATGTTTCAAAGTTTAATATTTAGCCATCATGGTCACATCTATCTGTGTTAAATCACTTGTTTTGTATTACAAAATAGTGTGAAATAATGTGAAAACCTTTCCCCGGGTGTAATCTTACATCTGACAGCCGTGATGTGAAATAAGAATAGGTATTAGTCATTGATCCCGCTGTGGGTCTCCCCACAGTGTAGAATCTGCACACAGGAAGCAGCTGGTAAAATATAGGTCAGCACCTCCCATTTTCTTCAAAACGCTCACAGCCTTCCTCTAAATACGAAGAACGGAGCCTTGAGTGAACCCACAAGCCAGAGCGAGGCAGCGAAGGCCAGGGAGGGTAACGAGGCTAAAGAGGCTCCAGCTCATGCTTAAAATTCACATAAGGCCATCCTAACATGGCTTTGCCCTCCTCCCCTTTTCCTCTCCCTGACTTCAGAGGAAATCACCTCTAAGCTCCAAGAATCCTGACCATATACAGCCGCCTGTGGGATCGCAAACCAACCGACCAAACTGGAGTCACATGTCCGCTTTGGCTTTGATTCGGCCAACTCGAGGAATGTCATGTCTCTGCGGCGACCCCTCTTCAGGGTGCGGCTGCCATTTATCAGAGGGCTCAGTGAGTTCCCCCCAGTGCTGACGCAGTGCCATGACTTTTTTTCAGCGGGGGAGAAACCAGACCTCCATTTAAGGAGACAAAGGTGGTGTTTGGTGTCTGATACAGACAGGATGGAATGAAGGTAGAGAAGGAACAGATGATGTGGGGATTTTTGTTTTCTCCTTAGACTGGAATGTGGGCAACCACACTGTTTAGGGGGCCCCAGCAGCAGCTGACCACGCCGAGGATGGGTGACTAAAGCTTTCCATTAGAAGTCTGCTGTTCAGGGCAGTGTGTCACCCATTGGGGGTTGGAGGGGGTCATACCTTCACTCCATTTCACCAATGGCTGCTGCAAGCCGTGGAAGTTCACTCATGAGGAAAGTTAAATCATCAACAGCTGAGTAGGATGAAAATAATAGGGGGAGGTTTTTTATGAGGTGAAGAACCACAGAACCAGTGGGGCCAGTAGAGAACGTCACGCATGAAGGAATAATTAAACTCAATAGCATCATATATCATCGACCAAATCCCTGTGTCCTCACAATTTTCATTTTTAGATTAGATTAGATTAGATAACCTTTATTAGTCCCACAATGGGGAAATTGCAGGGTTACAGCAGCAGAGCATGTTACAGAATAAAAATACAGAATAACAGTAAAGTATGTGCAAATAATTTAATTTAATTTTGAATTAAACAATGTTGAAAGAACTTCACGTCATATGCAGTATAAACAATACTTTACAAAAATACAATAACAATAATCAAATGGACTGATTATTTAAAAAAATAAATAAATGGAAAAGTTTTACGTAATATCACTTTGGGTTTCCACACCTTTGGGTTTTTTTGTTCTTCCTGAGCTTCCTAGAATTTTTGCATAGATGGTGAAAATATTTCAGCTCATATTGTGCTTTGACAAGGCCCAAATTATATGAAGTTATTTGACTGGTTGCAGGCAATACTAAAGGCAATGGAACATTTGTGCAATTTATTTTTCTTATGTTTCAGATTTGGATTATATACCTGACCATAAAAAGTGATCTTGACTCGGCAAAGGTTGGTGACCACTGCAAGGCTATGAGGTCACATGACCAGATTAGAGTTTGTTGCCATCCGGTTAAAATGGCAATGACCTCTGCTATGTTTTACCCACTATTAGCCGTGGACAGACTTTAAACAGAGGTGCGGGTATGTCGGGTCAGAAGAACGGGGGCAGTCATGCAGACATTTATGCCTATTGCTCTCAAGACATGTAAAATCTAAAATCATCAGATATATCTCGAACTTCCCACAAGAGGTGGTTCATGTTGTGAAGCAACGGCCTAAACGAAACAAAAAAGCTGAAAATGTAAAAGATTAAATGGCCATGTGCAACGATAACTTACACACACTCTGTCCCAACAAGTGCGGTGAAATCTGTCCTTGACCATCACACTGTTCTTTTCTCTCTAACAGCGTCGTGAATGAAGAATCACTCATTGGAGTCTGCAGGAAAGCTGGAGCTCCTTATCTGGTTTGCCCCTCAGGTTGATGTGTTTTTATCCTACTAAACAGAAGTGAAATATTCAACAGACTGTAAACACACCATCACCCAGAAAAGCTGTGGCTTTTACTCAAAGGCCTGGAGTGTCTCATAATATTTCCCGAAAAGTGGAGGATATTACGAAATCGTCATCGCCGTCATATCTGCCACATATTCTTATTGCTGACACATTAACTCACAGACCGTTTCACGGATCATTTCAAATTTCATACCCACATTGACCTTAGCTATAATTACCATCCCTCCACCAAGGTTGTTCTGTTTTCACTTCTGTGCGTTTGTCGCTTTTTTATTTGTTTGTTTGTGAGTAGGATTATAGAAAAACTACAGGATGGAATTGCATGAAATTTTTATCCAAAGGTAGGTTTTGGCATATATGTTATAAAGGTTTGGTAAAATTACGTGTTTTGCACCATTTAAAATAAAATAAAATAAAATAAGAAGTAGTTTGGAGTAGAAATCTCACAATGTGGCTATTGCTGCCTTAGATTCCTTTGGTGTTTCTTTGGGGGTGGAGCTGTGGGCTTAGTGGGCTGAAAAGAGATGCTGAAGTGGAAGAAAAAGAAGTGGAAGTGGAAGAAGGCTACAGAGTATCTGAGCGATACTCAGAGAGTTCGCCCTCTTATTGCCTTTTGTAGTTTTTTCAACCATTGGTCCCATTTAGTCCAAATTTTGTGACTATGAATCAAGTCTAGAGTCAATATTTAAGACGATTTATTGTCATTCAACACATTAACACACGACCAAACAAAAGTCGATCCACAGGATCGGTAATGACTCAACATTAAGTTAAAGGAAAAGCAAACAAGTTAAAAACAATTCAAACAATAAAAAGATCTACTTGTGTTCTCCTATCATATTTCACTCGAATAGCTCATTTTATACTCAGCTCCCCTTTAAGCTTTTTCTTAGGAAAACATTCTTTTTCAGGCAATTTAGATTTGAGGAAAATGTGGTGCTAACTCTATGTCCAATTGCGTAGATGCTATGATAAAGTGATTTGACTTCATTATGTGGGTTTACATGGGACATTTTTCTCCTTTCCGAATTAAACCTTTCGGAATTGCAATGTCGGTCGCCTGTTTACATGACTTGTGATCCTTTCCAACCCGGTGTTTAAATGCATCAACTCACCTAAACGCTTTCACACATGCGCAGACGATCCAAATCCCGTTCATAAAGTGGCGATAATTCTACGATGAGCTGTGCGCCGACCGCCGAACAAGTGCCAAGAAGAAGAATATGACAAAGAGGACTTGCGCGGAAATGACTTTTCGCCCATCTAACCGTCCAAAAATGTTAAAATGTTTCACAGTTGCAATCAATAAACACTCTCCGATGCAGACAGGTACTGTTGTGATGTCACCCTATTTGAAATAGTGAAAAAAAACTTAGCGGACACGACGCTGGGTATGCGTAGATACAACTCCAACAGAAAGCTTTCCGATACAGCGTTTACATGCAACGACTGGCTATCGGAAAGGGTTCCCGAAAGGACTAAGACAACCTCCTTGCAAAGGAATGAAATCTAATTCGGAAAGTTTCTTTCCATTCGGAAAGGGGTGTTTACATGCAGCATTTTATTTCTGATTAGACGTCTTTTCTGAATCTAATCGAAATTAGGCTGTCCATGTAAACAGCTAAGATAATGGTGGGTTATTCCACTGTCCCAGTAAGATGCTTCAACCTGATAATCAGTAAATCCAGCAGGAATCAAATACAGGTTGAGAAGCAGGAATAAAAGTGTTGTCACACAGCTGCAGGGTGTCAGCATCGCCACGGTTCACGCTGGAAAGAAGATATGGTGGGAGGGGAGATAAACCTAAGAGACGGGTCTCTGTGAGAGATAAAGTAAAATATGAGCTGAAAGTAGATAAGGTAAACAGCTTTTACACAACAGGAACCTTTTGTAATAGCCTGAAAGCTCACAACAGCGCTATCTAATCCACTGCGGCTTTAAGACGGAGGAACAAAAGCAGTTTATTCTACAGGGGATTTATTACTTTTGCATTTAACACACTAGTGTAGAGCGACTTATTTGAGTCCCCAGAGGCATAAACGCACTTCAACATACATAGAAATAGACTGTAAAAAATAAAATAAAAAAAAGTAAGGTCAGCTCAAAATTTCAAGGCAACTTGCTACAGAAGATTTTTGACATTAATCTTAATTCACATAATTCATGTTTCATTGCATAAAAACTTTTGAAGTTTATGAACAAAATGGACTGAACCTAGACTGGGTCCTGCTCCAGGACTGCAATTTTCTTTTTTTACAGCGTAAATAGTCCAAGACTCCAAAGGCTTTAACCGAGAAATCACATTTAAGTCAACAAATTTAAGTTGAGAAAACTCAAAAACCTATTGTATCATGTTGCCTTGATAATTTGCGTTTTTCAGTTTTTTTTTTTACAGTGTATATCGTTTGACTTCTCACGAGTTGCAGTGACAACTCACACGTATTCACGTCGGCAGCGGCAGAGTGTGTCAAGTTTTAACCGACCGCCCCTACCACATACAAAACCGCTGGACCCAGTTTCTCATCAAGTTCCATCCAGCCTGTCACAAAGCAGCAAACAACGGTTCTCGGGTGAGTGAGACCTGAGAGGACCATGAGAGGACATTACAGAACGCCTTGTGTAAGACTATTTCTGGGATTGGGTGTCACACAAAAAGAAAACGGGGTCAGAGGTCAAAGCAGGTGTGGACAAACATATGCAGAGCACAAAGTAAAGCAGCAGAAATACTCACACTAAATATAAAGATCTGCAGGATTTAATATATTCTGGAGGTCATGATCATCCTGGTATTCAACCTCAGGGGGAACTGTGAAGGTTATGAGCTAATACAGTGGTACCTCCGTTTACGAGTGCCTTGCTTTGAGAGTATTTTGATTTACCAGCAAAGGTTCTTCAAAACATTTGCCTTGCTTTACGAGCGGTGATTTTATTTCGGAACCTTTTTTTTGCTTGTATCACGGAGTTTTCCGATACGAGCGAGTACTTGTGTCTCGTAAGAAACTTGCATGGTATACAAGAGCCCCTCTTTGGTTCAAGTCGAAGACCCGAGGGTGGGCTTCCTTTGTGCGCCCCAAGACTAGAGCGAAAAACAAATGGATCTCAGGTCAGCCTACCTAGCGCTCGCTCTCAGTGAGCGTCATACACTCGCAGAATAGTATCTGCGCTTAAGTCCACTTATGTTTGGAAGGAATTGAGTGAGACAAAGTTAAGTGAGCCAGAATCTGCCGTATGTAAGGCTTTTATATCATTTATCATTGCTATTTGTTATTAAAATTACTTTTACTCTGTATAAAATAACATGGAAAATGTTTGGGATATTTTTGGGATATGGCACCATCTAATGGGATTTCCATTCATTTGAATGGGGAAATTCATTTTGGTTTAGAAGTTTTTCGGTTTGCGAGCAAGGTCTTGGAACAAATTAAGATCGTAAACGGAGGTATGTATCGTGCCTTAGGAGAGCTGGATCGCTAAGATTGCCTTTTTGAACTCTATTCAATTATATGTTAGTTCCTTAAAAAGGTCTAAACATCGATTTATCAGCACCTCATTAGATTCTCTCACTTTCGCCATGCTAGTATTTTACCCATTTCCAGTCCTCAAGCCTTGCTTAGCTATCAAACTTTGCATCTTCATCTTTGCAGAAGCAGTTCTGTCTCATCCTGTACTTCTGGACTTCGTCTCACCATGAGAGTATAAATGCCTTCACACTGGCCAGTATACCAGGATGGCAGACCCAAAACTAGGCCCATGCTGTCGTCCCCGACAGGACAGCAAGGTATATAAGTACCATATCCCCTGCATTGTACAAACGATCCCACTGATTGAACTCCTCAAAGTAAGTGTGAAGTTATGTCTGAAAAACACTATTTTTTATAAAAATAATTTAAAAAAGGTCCCCCCTCTAGTGAGTAAAATATGAATTATTAGGGTATTAGAGTAGATCATACAAGATAGATCTACTGGAGACCATTCATGGACTAAATCAGAGAAGCGGTCAAATAATGGCCAGTTCTTCCTCATTCTAAGATCAATGAGGGCATAAAATTTGAAAATGAGTGAGTCATAGCTTTAACACAACCAATCTGCGGCGCTGGTAACATTGATTCCATAATATCCAAAACCTTTCAGGGATATAATGACCCAAAAGCTGAGTAATAGTGTTCTTCCTCACTGACCACCATCATCATTGGGAGGGGGCCCACATTTCCAGATGGGCCACTTGTCTGACTGACAACAGGCTTGAAATTACAGCATTTAGAGGAAATTATCCCCCAAGTCCAATTTGCTTCTTGATTCATGCCAGACACAACTACTTTCGTTTTAGTGCGACCAACCTACCAGCTGGTCAACATTGCCATATTTAGAGCCATGCTTCAACGACGGCTTTTTACTTCGTCCAGTGAGGTTATGTTTTCACTCCTGTGGGTTTGCTTGTTTGTTTGTTTATATGTTTCCATGTTTGTATGTGTGTTTGTGAGCAGGATTACGGAAAAACTACAGGACGGATTACCACAAAGTTTTACCCATGCTTTCATGCTTATACCTCCCTTCACTTTAATCATATTTCCATCAAAGAAGAACAGGGAATGAAGACAATGTTAAGGATTTATTACAAGAGATGATGTGTGATAATAAGTCTTTTAGAAAGTCTTTTGCGCTCAGACTCTTTGGGGAGTTTAAGATCGAAGGTTTCCGCCCCGAGCAGCGGCATGGAACAACCCCAACCCCCTTTGGAGTCTTGATACTGGTGGTGGAGGCAGATGACTCTGCTGAGGCTGATCAATGATGAGGCAGATGTACCGCGAAGACTAGGCAAAGATTGGGAGGTGGAGTCCCAAAGAACCAGCAGAATGAAGAACTAGATGACTGGAGAGAGACAGCAGCTGATGGCCGGTGATTGGATTGAAAAGTGAGGATACTAGTGTGGTATGAGCAGTAACTGTGGTCCGATTGTGCAAGAACATAGTCTTTCTGATTGAACTTTCGATAGATCTGTGTTACTAATAGCTTTGGTACCGCCACCTGTCCAAATGTTTTACTCAACGTGAACATCTCAACACCAGCTGGCACATAACGGTTCCATGATGATAAACTACTACTGGTACTTTTCTTTAATGACCGAATATCTGTTACACTTTCTCTCAGCTTTGCTTTCAGTTTAGGGATACTGAGTAAATGTTAGCTCACAGGCAGGCTAAACTGAAAGTCTCTCAGATGGTAAACATTAAACCAGGTAAACATCGGCATGATATCTTTGTCAAGCACGCCAATGGAAGCACTGGGCTCAAAAGCGCCGCCAAGCAATAACTGAGACTCCTTTGGACTGTGCTGATGGTGCAGTAAATGTAATAAATGAAAACTGATAATAGCTTCAACCAACCAATGGCCATAGTAGAAATAAACCACTCGCATATCAGCGAGGAGAGGCGGAGCCACAGGAAACAGTTTGCCTATCTAGAACAAACAGTTCCTAGAAGTTGTTCATAAAGTCACTACCTGAGGAGCTCAAAGATCCAACTTTCATGTTGAGTCATGAAGATACGTAATGACCCTTTTTACACTCATATTAGTGTCTGTGATGACGTCACAGTCATCTTTTTAGTCCATGGCTACTTTTCACAAAGTGACTGGCGTACCGACACCGAGGTCCAACGGTCCCCTCTATTTCATTCAAATTACCTCACAGTTCTGGAGCCATCATTTACAAGACAGATGGAATAATATTTAAATCAAGAGGCTTTTTTATTCGGACCTGAACCAAATTGCATTGACTCACAGAATACCTTAAATATTACAGATTTTTTCTTTCTTTTCGTTAACCTTCAACAACTTTTCTCTGAGAAACTGTCAATAAATGCACTGTTTAAGAAAAGGGAAAAAATTACCCAGGATCAGCCCCTCTATCCAAATCCGAACTGGAATTTAATTTGATTTAATTGAATTCTGATCTTCCCTCAAAGGTTCACGGTAAATAGTTCTGTAGATTATATGGGATCCTGCTGAAATAAGATTAAAAAAAAAAAAAAAAATCAGCAAAAACAGGTAATTTTGCTGCAAAGTATATTATTAGAACAATATTAGTGGGTAATCTTGTTGTATTAGTTGATAAACATCATTAATAAACATCTCATAGTAAATTAACATGTCACTGATGTCATGCCTTGTAATTGGGTTTGTTGTCATATTGTTTCCTGATTGCGTCTCCACCCTTAATTGTTAAAGCCTGCGTCCTGTTAAGAATCTGCTTCGGTGTAT
>VRLP01002168.1:0-97460 GCA_009660295.1 Lophius piscatorius | reverse complement strand
CTTCTTGATGCCAAAAAGCTAGGGTTCCATTCTTCAAGAAATCAAGCTTCTTCTTGATGGCTAGGGTTCCCTTCTTCAAGAAATCAAGCTTCTTCTTGATGGCTAGGGTTCCCTTCTTCAAGAAATCAAGCTTCTTCTTGATGGCAAAAGCTAGGGTTCCATTCTTTCCATGTGTCTCTCTCCAAAAATATGAAAAAGAAATCAAGCTTCTTCTTGATGCCATTGTGACAGCCATTTGTGTTCTGTTCAGTAAATAAAACATTGATGAATATCAATAAAAGTACATGTTCATACAAGGCATTTCTTTGAAGTTTGAATTGTTAAATATGTACAATGCATCAAAAACATTAAATGCGTATAGTTGAAAGTAGTGGGGAATTAAATAAAAAGAGGTAGTTTTGCATTTTGCAGCACTGACTCAAAGATATTACACAGAAACTACCACAAGTGTTTCCAGGTAATCACTGTACCTCTGGATGTTTGGTTTGATCTAAAATTACCATGAAATTAAATAGAAAGAGTTATTTTTCAGCACTGATACATGGTTATTACACGGGATCAACCACAAGTGTTTCCAGGTAAGAAGTCACCAAATTGACATTCATTTTTTACAGTGTTACTTTGAAACAAATTTCAAAATTATAATATGGTAATTCTTAATTTTAATCTAACTTGGAATGTATTGCGCTGAATGTAGCCTATAATACTGTGAAAACATCAACCTATATTTATATCAAGTTATTACAATATTAATACCCCCAAATAAAAATTTTCGAATCCAAATATTGCACTAGTATAATCATTTTATTGTGAGCATTTTGACAAAGTATTCCTGTACTATCACCTAACCTTTTGACCTCATTTCCATTTTAAAATTTGTTTCCTCATTATTACCCTTAGTTTTTGGACCATTATTACCCTGTAAAATAAATTCCAGTGGAATATTAAGAAATATATATCCATTGTTATAACCAAGCTTTTACTTAGTTGTTACTTTTGTAATTACATGGTATTACAAATGTATTACCTCAGTATTACCACAGTATGAACCCACTATTACCATCTTCTTCTATCATCTTCCTCTAATTTCGGTGTGGATTTAAGTATTTCACCACCAAGTGCTACGACTTTTTTGTTTATATCTTCTTTGGGAAATTATAGATTATGAAAATTAGATTATGCCCTACAGGATAGACAAAGGCAGGCTGTGTGAAGTGGTGGTTGAGAGCAGAAGAGGACAGACTTTGGAGGAAAGGTGGATTTGGAGTTGGATACTGCTTTTGCTTATGAAGCATTAGTGGCAGCATGAGTGATGATAGAAAAGACACAGAGATAAGGATGGAGAAGAAGATCCCATTAGATTTAGTCATTTTAGAGTAAAATCCAATCCAATCATTATTGCTTCTCATATTTGACTATTTTTGTTTGACTTTTAACTTTGTGTGTTTTTCAGGTGACAAGGATTTTGAACATTTGTTGTAAAAACATGTATTTGATCATCAATATCATGAATAAATGACGTATGTAGTTAAATTAAGCTCTAATTTATCACTTATTAAATAAAAATATATCCGTGCTCCCCAGTTTTTAAACCCTACGCTGCCGCTGATGCTCATTAATAGTTTTCAAACAATGATGTGTAATTGTTTAGCGATAAAGATGTAATCCTGCTTGTGCCCAATTTCATGATATATATATATAACCACCAGAAATAACCATATTATTAGATGACAACTACAATTTGCTCAGAAATTGCTTAAGCTGTAATATGGATTCACATTAGTGACATCTGGTACTACAGCTAAAATGAAGTGTGCAGCTAATTTGATGTGCTCTTTAAATGTTTGATTAATAAAATGAGTAGGATCTATTAGGGCACATGAGAGGTGCCAGGAATTAATTTCACTGCTCATTTGAACAGAATCCCACAGTGCTCAGCCTGATTAAGAGCCTGATTACTGAGCCCCTAACTCTTTGCCCTTACCCTGATTTAATGCAGGTAACATGAAACATGTTTTATCCTCAAAACAGTGAAATATACACATCCCACAATGTTTAAGCAAAAAGTTTCTACCTGATGGTCAGGATGGGCACAAGAACTGATGCCAAAGAAGGTTCTTATTGGTTCAGAAAATGTCAAGTCAGTCACATCTATGCATATGTTCTGAGTCTCCACTCTAGCTAAAGTGGAGACTCGGTTCTATGGTTCTATGTGGTGATAGTACAAACATCTCTGCTGCTGTGGTAATAGTTGCATTGTGTCAGAGAGCGTTAAAGCTCATCAGACAGCAATAAAAAAACATTGCATGGCCCAATTTTCCACGAACACGGGCACAGAGATGCATTTTTTGAAAAAAGCTGCACAGATGAGGGCCTATACCAAATCCTCCATGAACACATTATGAGTCTTAATTGTCCTTACTGTGTGTGTGGCCTTTTCTTAGACACTTTGACTCAATCTTAATTTCTTGTCAAACCCTGCTATGTCTGTTTTTTTTCATGGCCTCTCTCAGTCTCATTATTCCATTTCCCTCCGGCACCACTTTATACTGCCTCCCCCCACGCTTCTATGTAATAGTAGCCTGCCTCCCTGGTGAACAGTGATAATTTATAGTTACGGAATTGATAACATTTAGCAACCATTTCTGTCAAAGAGGCGGGAAATGAGTGTCAGATGGCTATTATGGGCTGAGATGCAGTATTTGTTGTTTATGGTTGGTTGTTAACATGTTTCTCAAAGTTGGCCTATCCACCCTCAGTTCGATGGTTATTTGAGCACCTGTGGTCAGGGAGATATGGAGTGAATTCAGAGACAGCTGCATAAGCGAGAACAAAGAAGTCAATCAGAGAAATTACATGATATTTTGTCGATGTTTCATGACAGTCATAGTCTAAAACACAAATACACATGCACACATCGAAACAGATTTAAGGGGAACTTGGTGAATTTCTGAATTTTGACTGAATGTAGCCAAAGCTATGGTCAGTCCTTTCCACTGCCTGCCTTTCTGCAATTCTTGTGTGTATAGCTTAGCCTGGCCGTCAGTCAAATTGACCTACAGCTCTGCTAGGCCTAAGTAATGCATTTATGGCTGACAGAGAGCAGATGAGAGGGCGCCGACGTACTCATTCCGTTATTCACTGGGGCAGCACACACAGCGCCCAAACACAGAAGCATAATAAGAAAATGCAGACGAAGTGCGGATAAATCAAAATTCATCATTATTCTTTTGGAACTATATGTTTATTGTTATTGTGATCATATTCTCCACATCTTTCATACATTCCAAGTTTATTCAGACGGCAGGAACAATCCAGGGAACAATGCAGACAGGAAATGGCGGGGACAGGGTGGGCTTCGCTTAATGGAAGACCAAATGTGGTCGTATGGTTTATAAAAGATGGGTTTTTTTTACTTGTTTTAGGAGCACAAAAAAATTGGAAGTCTTCAAGCAGTATTAGCCGCTCGGTTGTGGTCAGTTAAATGCTACTGTCAGAGCTTCCCCCTAACACAGCCCTTCTCCAGATTGAGCTGTCCTCCTCTGCAGATTACTCTAGTATCCTCTGACTACTAGATGAAAGTGTGTGTGCATGAATGTGTGAGAGAGAAAGAGCGAGGCTGTCCTGTTTAAGCAGGAGACCCATGTCTGGTGGTTAATAAAGACATCTATCCTTTACACTTTGATCGAGACTGGGTTACCCAAACAGACACACATTCACACACACACATAAACTCAAACTCACTTCATGTCACTGAGTCAAAAGGAAGAGACAAATCTACTTGTAAAATGAGCTAAGTGTTAGAATACCCAACTGGAAAGATAATGCTGCATTACAGGTGACCTTTTCCTGCTTGTGTAGCAGATTAATTTTGAGGATTGTGTGGTGAAAAATGCATGTGTGTGTGTTGGTGTGAGTGTGAGGACTGCATATATTGTGATTGTGTAATATAATGGTCTCTGAAGAAGTTGTTTCAGGTTGGCTACATCTGGAGGATTCACACCTCTTAATATCTTTGCCAGTGTTTGTGTGCATTAGGGTGTGTGTTCTTTGTACAGATGTCATTCAAGCCACAGGCTGCTAGCAGATTCCACAGGAGGAAATGTCTACTGGCTCATAATACATGTACAGACTCCAACCAATTCAGGCCTAAAAACGGTCGTCCAAGGGGCTGAGAGTTCGCAGCCGACCCTTGATAGTATTCCATTTCTATCCTGTTATCAAGGATAGCAGCAATGTCTGCATTTATCTGGGCTTGCCTTAATGTTTTCACTGTATTTATTTTTCTTGTAACTGAAGAAAAGAAAAAATCACAGACTCACACATACATTTACTCACTACTAGGTCCCACCACAGTGATGTGCAACATATCACAACAGGTGGGAGGGTACTGGGATTCTCAATGCAGACTCCGTGGATATTTCCTCCATTTTCGTGTCTGAAGAGGCAAACTGCCTGTGATGGCTCCTTTTTGGGGTTCCCCTAGACGGGTCACAAAAGTGAAAGAGAGACTAGATTGACATTTCATCAGCGAAGTATAATTGTTTCCCCCGGCTTGATAATAATCATCTTAGGCTAGGACTACAGTGAAAGACTTGATTGTATTTGCTAAGCCAGTGTACGCAGAAGACACTGGCTTTTACAGCAAAAAGGATGTCAGGATCAATAGCATTGATAGCCGCCTGTGGCTAAAGATTTGCTCTCAGTGAGAACGCTGCCAGGTGTCTGCTAATGACGGCCTCAGTGGCATTAAATCATTTTTCCTATACTTATGTTTACTGCATTTGTGTTTGCCTCATAGTCATTAAGCACATAAGCTGCAAAGCCTTAATGATCAGATTAAGGCAAAGACAAAACAGTAGAGCTTGGATTACTGTACATGTAGTGTAATATTAAAAAAAAAGTATGGTGAATTAAGGAATAAAAAAATAATATTGTACAATAATAATAAAAATATATATAATAATATTGTTGTCAATAATCAACCACACTAAGTGACCATATTCAGTTAGGATCAAGTATCCCACCGAAGTATAGTTTGACTTAGAGTCTGTATGCGTATACGTGTATGTGTGTGTGTGTGTGTGTGTGTGTGTGTGTGTGTGTGTGTGAGTGTGTATGGCCTGTATGTTTGTAAATTGAAATGAGTCCATGTAACAGACCGATCAAGGCCACACAAAAGGACGTCTGTGTTTCCCTAAAGCAGAGAAAATAAGAAAGGGAGAGGAATGTTTGGTGTGGTGGGAATTGTAGAGAGGTAGTTAGAATGCTTGTCACTGCGGGGCATTTGGGTGAGGAGGTAGACTCAGTGCGATTCAGTTAGACGCTTCCTTCATGGAGAGACTAATACAATCAAATGGAAACTGTAGAAGCTGCACTCCATCTCTAAACACTGTTACAAAGTGCCACACGCTGCATGATTATATCAGATAACAATGGAGATGCTAGTAGTGTGATAAAGACCGGGCAACTTGTTAATAATGTGTTATATTATTGTTATAACATGTTAATCTGCGATTCCTCCTCAAGTCAGTGAAAATACAGGCAAAAAAGAGCACGATTCATACCCTGAGCAGCCTTTGTCTTTGTCATTTAAGTTTTTTAATTTTCTGCTTCATTCCTTGTTCTTCCATATTATGTGTTATATATAACATGAACTTCGTTTGCGTCAGGTTTCTGTCATTGTTCATGATTTTTTTTTCCATCTGACAGAGTTTTTTTCTGATTTCCACTGCAGCCTGACTGCAGTATAATCAGCACATGTTTAAATGATCTCATGTGTTTTTTAGGTTGTGTCTATGTTTATACTGATTCCACTCTTGTACTTCCCTGTTTTTTCTAAGATAATGTATCTGCGTGACTTTGTAAACTGCCACACAAGCGTCTATGTACAATTCAAGCTTTATACTTCTGCGTCACTGCTCCTGTCAGGTAATAAGGCTTGTAAATGGATGCGACCGTGCTAACAAATTGGAGTTGAGAGCATAAAAACAGGAACTGCAGTTAATTATGTTGTGATATTTATGTTTGTTATTTAGTGTTACCCAGCAGTAACATAGGAACTACTCATCTCTGTTTTATTGAGCCCTGAATGAACCGATGAAAACTGTTTATACTCGCAATGTTAATTTTCCCTGTCTCCACCTTTTTCCCATCATCCTATTTCCTGTACTCCACCTCCCTTCTGCCACCATCCCCTTCACCCTTTCTCCTCATCCTCTTTCTGCACCTGTCCTCCTGCTAGGGGAACACCTGCGCATCTGTCCCCAAGGTTATACCTGCTGTACCAGTGACATGGAGGACAACCTGGCCATGCTGAGCCGCAGGGAGATAGACGGACGACTTAAAGAAAGTGGCCGGTCCTTACAGAATTACCTCACTGGACAGTACAAGGCATTTGATGGTGAGTTTTTCTTATTAACAATAAGTGTATGAGTTGGAGAATGAGACATGAATTGATGTGGCTGCATATCTTTTTGCGCTGTAAAATTAGCAGCCCTTTCACTTTAACAATATTGACATCATATACAAACAGCCAGTTTTGTATGTTTTCTTTTAGGTAATGGTGCATTTTTTTGTTTTTATTTTGCGCCTACAGAAATTCCCACATACACTAAAACACGAGCATGCATATGCATACACACATACACAAACAAACACACACAGGCCCACGCCCACGCACACATACATACACTTGTTTTGGGGCCATTATGGACATACGTCGTCAGGCATATGCATTCTTAAAGCACCCGTTCTGAAGGTTTAACAGCACTGAAAAAAATCTGAAAATATATCTTAGTCAACATAAACAGAGATTTCCCTTCAAATTCAAATAATCAAACACAGACACACAGGCTGACTGATAAAATGTGAAGGACATAAGTTTAAGTACAATTATCTTACATGTTTTTTCATATCATTGATCTTGTATTATGGATCATTGATTTTTTTGTTTTGTGGTTGTTGTTTTTTTGTTCTTTGGTACAAACCCTGCAAAGTCAAATACACACAGAAGTCTGAATAATAAAATTAGGACATCCTGATGCAGAAAATGTAGTCACAGTATGCCACATCAGGGAACTGTCCTACATGCCATCACTCTATATCTACTCTAAACTATCTAATGAAGACAAAAATAAGATATCTCCAGAAGGTTATAGTAGAACTATTTGAATATAAGCTCATCTTCGAACTTCTTCACTTCATGTGACTGCTTCACAACAAACATTATTATTTGCCTATTTTGTGGACATATTCGACGTTTTTTATTCCTCGAACTGAATCAAAAAGGCTTCATGGAAAAAAAAAAAACTTCCAGTCCATAACCATCATCGTCATCCAAATATAATCAGTTCTGATTTTACAGTGAAATCTTACCGTATGTGTCAATGTAATTTCTATGTTGTAGCATAAGAATAATTAGGGATCGCCAAATCTCTTCTACCCCATAACAAAATGTTATTTAAGTTCTTACTAATAAGGGATAAAATGAAGCCTTCATTGCTACACTCTGGGTGCGAAGAAAAAGAAATGAGGGACTGAGAGGAAGAAAGTAGTACCTTCTTAAAATAATTGCACCAAGGTAATTATATGTGTCTAATGACCTGCTGGGTTAATATAAGTGTGTCTCCATACTGCCCTTGTTCCCCTTGGCTAGTCAGTGACAATGGATCTGCCGTCATGGGGCTCTGAGCTTGACTAGTTAGCCTGACCTTTTCAGATCACAGTGATTACTGTCTCAGTGGCATTTCTTTACTCTTCCTCTGACCCTCTGTTTTTCTTTCTCATGCTCCCTGCTTACTCTCAGAAGGTCACTGTTGTACCAATGGGATATTGCCAACCTGCAAAGCTCACGCTCACACACACTGATGCACAAGTTTGTCTAAGACATTCTCTCTAATTTAGTTTGTGTCATCCTACGCTTCCTGTATTTCCCCGTTCTCCAGGAAAACACCTCATTTAGCACAGCGAGCCAATAAACAACCCAGACAGCAGACACACTTTCAAGCAGCACTCAGCTCCAACCTCTAAACAATCTAATGAGGCACATCCAAAAACTTGTGGATAAATACAAAGACGTACGTCATAGATGTGAGTCAGGAGCGTTGCCTTACGATGAAGTCATTTGTTGCTCGTATTTGTTCTTGTACGCTTGCCATATGTGCTCTGCCTCAACGTTTCAGACAGTTGCTGAAAATGAAAATGTTGACCCCAAACCCAAAACTGAATATCTTCTTCTCTTCTCTCCTGTCCTTGTTCAACTTTATTTTCGTCATGTCCTCTTAGCTTGCCCTAGCGGATATCAGATGGGGATAGTGCAACTAACATAAGGAGAAGAGGAATATTCAGTAGGACCCTGTTTAGATCTGTGTTTTGGGTGATCAGCCACAAGCAGGCATGGAGACAGTTTGCCATTTTTAACTGTGTCTATCAACCATCTCCGAATGTGTCCAGCTGACCACTTGTGTTCAGATTTCATTGCTGCCTTCATCACTTCCTTCACAAGTTCAAAGGGCGTCACGCGTAGATCAGTAACGTCGGTCAAGCGCCAGATTTGTTAAGCTGGCTAGCACGAGCTAGCTAACAACTTAAAGATTTTGCAAGAGATAATATACATATATGGACTATTCAGACTGTTGAGATTAACAGGACAAAGTAATTTGTGACTAGCTAAAGAACATAGGATGAAAATCAAAGCACGTTAAAAAAGCAGTGGCTTTCCCTGATGCATTTTCAGCTTGTATTTAGAACTCTGTCTCCCTGTCTCCCTGTTTTGACTTGTTTTAATGCGTTTTGGGTGATCGGATCACAAATGGACAACGAGATAAATGTCTAAATACGTGTATTTAGCCAAAGTGTAAACGACCACCAAGTCACATTGTGATCCGATAGCTCAAACCACTTGCCGGATAGTCTGGGAAGCATTTGACCACATATTTTTTGTAGCATAAATGTTTATGTGTCCTGATGCGAAAAGTTTGAATAGTCTGTACGTGTATATTGGCTCTTATCTTCAAGTTGTTATGTAGCCAGTGCTAACTAGCTCAACAAATCTGATGCTTGACTGACGTGACCGATAAGTATGCGTGATGCCATTTGACCTTGTAGCAGTAGTGACATAGGCAGCAATATGAACACAAGTTGTCAGCTGGAAACATTTGGAGATGCATGATAGACACAGGTGTTAACCTCAATGTTTTTCGCTGTCCACTTGTGATCCAATCGCCCAAAATGCATTGTAAAACCAAGTCTAAACACGGTCTAAGAGATTTGAGACTTTTAGCTTTGAAATTCATCTGTTGCACCCTCCTGCTGCCTCCTCTGATTATGAGAACATATATGTAGACTGGACTCCATCGGCCCACAATACATTACATTTGCCACCTGGTGAGAAGTGCATGTCAGCAGGATGCAGCCACACTCACTAACAACATCCTGTTGCTCTCCTTAGCAAGACAAATGAGTCATTTTATAGTCTTTTATTTAATAACTCAAGCTTTTATCATTTCAGAACTGGATTTGTTGTTGGATCCTGTTTTGCTTCTTTCTTTTTATTTAAGTAGACGAGGATTAGCTGAACCGAGCAGAGTTCTTTTGTTCATGGCTGCAGGAGAGCACAGTAACTGACAGTCCCTGCACATCTGGCTGTGTTTAGCAGGGTGTGGGCTAGCTAGCGCCATGTGGCTAAGTGTAGGGTGTTACTGTTCCAGCCCAGGCAGGCTAGGACTTTTTAGGTTCATGGACTTTGAAAAAAGCCTCAATCATGCCACAGATTAGAGGACTAGCATGCTCACGTACAGCTGAGACCGAGCCCAAGTGCAGGCTGTATGAGAGCGTACATGTGTTTGTTTATATGTGTGTATATTTGTCATTTAGTGTGCAAATAGTTCAAAGGATCTGCATATACTGTGCATTGGCCGATGCAATTTGCTCATGGTACCACCGACTTCTCAGCTGTCATTCTTTGAGTATATGCAGGTACAAACTAAATTTTGTATTAGATTAAACAGAAATGGAGCGTAACGCTGAGGACTGAGCATGATGAGAGCACAGAGAAAAGAAGACCAATGGAAAAATAAAAGAAACAAAGAAAAGAGCAGTTGAAGGGTGATGTTAAGAGATAGACAGGTGGAAACGGAGTTGAAAAGAAGGAGACACTGTGAGAGGGAAAGGTGGTGTTACATATGAAAGTGAGCAGGAAAGGCTTAGAGAGGACAGAGGGAGTGATGGCACTATGAGGATCGTTGTGTTAGACAGATGGAATCCTTGACTCTAGCAGGTGGTGGTTTCTTATTTTTTTTCATTATGATGCCATCACTGGCATCTGGATCTGCTGTGTGTGTTGTGTAGCTTTGACCTGAATGGCTTCCACGCACAGTGCTTCATACAAAAGCCTACATTTTACTTTATAGAAGGAGATAAGTGTTTAGACATTATATAAAAAATACAAAGAAAATACCTTCTTTTTTCCCCCTCATTTTCTCTGACCGTTTATGCTGCATGTTGGACTGCAGAGTAACCGGATGGAACCCACACAAACACGGGGAGAACATGCAAATCTTCCATCTCACCCACTGTGCCACCATGCCGCCTCTCGTACTTTCACAGTTAACTATAATTATTTTTAGAAACATGGTTATGCTTCATTCTATATTCATCTCTCAACACAAGGCCTTGATTGAACATAAAAGTGAAGAATTTTTCTTTTTTTATACAAAAATTTCTATCCATCTTTTTTTTTTTATTCTCTCAGTGCCTTGATTTTAAAAAACCTTTTAAAACAAATTTTAACTATCTGACCTTTCTTAAAATCGGCTACGGCTTATTGCCTTATTGCCTGATTTGCCAACAGTCTGAAACAATACTTATAATTGATTATTTGTCAAAACTGTATTTTCATACAATAGAAAAAACCCAGTTATTTAGACTTATGCTTTAACCAGCAAAGAAATACATTTGCAGACTCTGGGTCTTCAAGACATTGTAAGGAACAAATGATTTACTGGCATTCAGTATTTATGACCAGCCAAATTCTTATTGGTCAATGTGTTCCATCCCATTTCTGTTCAAGGCAATCAGTGGTCACATAGCCTAATGTGATTTGAAAATATCTTGCTGCCTTGCCAGTTTATGGGTACATTATTTTTCCGAGCAGGATTTGCTTATTTTATTTTTTCAAGCAGAACATCAAAAAACATCTCCCCGCCGGCCGTCTTTACCACTAAACTCTGAGCTGGAGTAATCTGAGACATCATGCAACGGACCGAGGACACAGGCAATAAACTTGGATCATAAGACAAGTTAGTCTTCAGCTGATATTAAGGTCTATTAAGGTCTATTAAACTGATATTAAGGTCTTGTATTTCTTTTGGGCAGAGATGCTCATTGGTGAGCTCTCATTAAGTAAAACTGGAATATCAATGACTTTATAAATTTGTGTAATAAATTTGTAGTCAACATTTTACACTTAAAACATAGATATAATTAAATTAGAAAATTTGTCAACTATGTTGTGCAACAGCACAACACTACAAAGGTTAAAGTTCCTTTTCATGAGATTTTTTAGCAACAAAAAATAATGTAAGATAGAAGTTATTGCAGGTTTTTGGATTTAATCTCATTTTTTACAGCTAGAATTACTTTGTAAACTTCACAGTTGACTATTTGCAGCTCAATTTACCCAATTGTTCTTTTCTTTGCACCTCCTTGATCATTAAAACGCTCACCTAACGGACAACGCAGATGCAGAATGTGTCTGCGTTGTAATATTCCTATAATAAGGCAACAGATTTAATTCACTCCCACCTCTCACCACCCACTTTTTAATTTTCCGGCTTTCAGGGTCACCTCTGATGATGTCATCAAAGCCAAGGACGTCTGCTCCCATTGTGGTGCTTGATTGGCCCATTTCATCTGCATGCAAATCACTTCTATAGAGACCAGGAGTAGACTGGCTTAATTATGCCAAATGCATTACTCACTAGGAGCCATGGTGCCTTAGAAGGATGAAATGAAAGGGGTAGAAAGTAATATAGAGAGAAAATGAAGATGAATACAGGGATGATGAATTGGGGCAAGCGGTGGAAAGCAGGATGAGAAAGAGGTGGAAAAAAGGAAAAGATGGTTAAGAGGTATGTAATGATTTGGATTTGGAGGGAAGAAACATAGAAAAAGCTGAAAAAGAAAAACAGATGAATAGAAAAAGAAAAAAAGGAACGGGTAAATTGTACATAATGCTAGCCAAGGGGAGTCGTACCGGAGAAAGACGAATAAAGTCTTCCACTAGAGCCCGCTGATAAATGACATTCATTATGTGATGTGTCAGCTTGTTTAATATAAGGGACCTTTTAATAGCATTTAAATGCTGGCTAAGGGGCTTGCAGCACTCTGGGGGCAAAGTTAGTGTGTGATAAGTGTTATTATTGATGGAGAGTAAGACCGAGTCATAAACAGTCTAATAGCTCCCAGATCATCATTTGTGCATTCAGTGTGCCCAAGACAGCCGTGTTTGTTTACGACTGTTGTGTTTGAATTTTGATTGTCCTTGCAAAGGGAAATAACAAAGGGAAGGGCTAAAGATCATGAGTACCCACGGATGGCACGAAAGTGAAAACCAGATGTGGCTGTTGAGGAGACTTTGGTCGGGGTAAATAGTATAGATATAACTTTGCCTGAAACATTATAACCTGGTGTCTTACGGTGTTCTTTTACTTTTTGATCATTTAATCTTAGACATAGAAGGTATTTTTTGGTTCGTTATCAGGATGATATAGCACCTAATTAATACATTTCGGCAAAATTATAGCGGCCAAGAAGTTTGGCCCCGGTTTATTTTTTCATCAAATGTTAGCATTATAACTGTATTTATGGAATAATTCTAATTTTGGAGGATATGAGTCGTAGAAGTAGGATTCCTTTTGCAACTCTTTAATGCTTTGCTCACTACTCAACTGTTTGGTTTGCAAATGTTGAGTCTCTATTTGTCATTGAAACATGTGTGCCACTACACAGAACCTGTTTATAATATGACCCATTGGCAGCGTTTTTTTGCTTAAGAGTGAGGGGCCAAGGACGGAGCCCTGTTGGACACCACAGATCAAAGAGGCCACAAGGAGGAGGTATCAATCATGGCTATTGAGAAAGATATATTTGATAAGTAAGAATTTTTTGGCGTTAAAACACCAGCCGATTTCCCATTTTATTATCGATTTAGGGTGTTTAAGATGTTAATTAATGAGTTCCCCAAAATAAGTCAAATAAGCAAAGAAATAATTTTCTGTATTTCAAAGAGTTGAAACAGATCAAGACAGGCATTGGTCACAGGACCCGTTTAATATACTTTAAACAACACACAGATTTGTAGGTGATTCCTACAAAAGAAACGTTTTACTTACAGATGAAAACATTACAACATAATGGGGTTCAAAAACAACCATAACTCACTATGTCTGATTCACATAAATGTTGCATAGTTCATTCTGGTACGCCTTCCTAATATTCCCGGACATGCTTTGAATATTACCCAAAATCCTGTCACTCAATCAACTTGTTGCTTGAATGTAAATCAGATCCAGATGCACTTTAAAATATGTTATTAGTTATGTTCCTGCTTTTATTTCGTAATGGGTTAGTGCTACCTCTCTTTGGCATATGCCTTACATTTGGCTCCCCTCCCTTCGTCGTGCCTGCCAAAGAACTATCCAGCTAATGTGATCATTCAGCACTTGTCAAATGAACAATTAGAGTTATTGCTGTCAGATTTGAACGTTATATACAGCTGCTGTTGTTGTCTTTCCTCTTCCGTCTTTGTTTTCACTGATCCTCTTTTTCTATCCAATTCTTCCCTGACGCTTTCTGATTCACCGCCAAAACTCAGTTGATTTGTTATGTTTCTCAGCTAGATATCTGTTTATGGCCGAAACGTGTAAAGGTGTACTTACGCGTTCATTCATTGCAGAAGCAGCCATACTAGAAAAAAGGCAAATGCTCTTAAATCATAAACGAATTGAGTTGAAACAAGCAAAACAAAGAAATCCCTGAATGGGGTCAGAAAATGTCACTTAACTAGAAACAAACTTAAAGTGAGCATAAAAATCTAGCCACTGAAACACTATAATGGGCCTTACAAATAGACAAAAGGCCCAAATATAAGCAGGTTTTGCAAATTAAAAGCAATAAAGAGAGAATTATTTAAGATAAATTTACAAAAATATTGATTTTGGCTGATTTTGAGAATCTATCCCTTCATATTTCTTTTTATGATAATAAAAAAACTCGGAAAGCTTGGTTATTATGCAAACCATGTTAGCCTTGTAACTGGTTAAAACGAGCTCCTTATTTGCTGGAATATCTTACTAAGGTTAGTAATTTATATTTTCTTAAAAAGATTTTTTGTTTAGTAGCAACAATTACATTTTTTTACTTTATTTAAATCACTTTTTTGCAGTGTTTATGTTCATACACACACACACACACACACACACACACACACACACACACACACACACACACACATACATTTACAGTATGTACAGATAAAATACATTTTTCTTCAGGTACATTTTGTGGATATCTTTGCCTGCAAGAAAGAAACAAGGCGCGCCCCCTTTATCAGATAGTGGCAAGTTTTGCCGGACCAGTTAAGCTGTCTGTGTGTGTGATTCCTATTCTGGATCAGTCTGGGAGCAGCTTTTAATACCTCAGTCAGAGAAAGTAACTCGGGATCAGTCCAAGCCCTCCGTAAGATTGACAGCTGAAGGAACATCAGTAGCTCCTTTTGTGCTGCACAGAATATCCTGTCAATAAAGAATTGACACATGGGGAACAGTTAGGGGAGAAACAGGAATGAAGATGTAGCGACTCAAGACAGACGGGCAGAGAAGGAGGAATATGAAAGAGGAGGCTGCTGTAGTGTACCCTATAAGGTGGTGAAATACTTAAAACCACACCGAACGTAGATGAAGATAGTGATAGTGTAATAGTGGGGTCATAGTGTGGTAATATGGAGGTAATAAATACGTAATACCATATAATTACCAAAGTAGTTACTACGTATAGCTTAGCAATAACAATGGGTATAAATGGGTAATATTTCATTGGAATTTATATAACAGGGCAATAATGGCCCAAAAACTACGGGTAATAATGAGGAAACAAATTTTAAGGTGAAAATGAGGTAAAGCGGTTAGGTGATAGTAATGTACTACTTTGGGAAAATGCGAACAATGAAATGTTTATATCAGTGCAAATTTTTGGTTCAGAAATGGTAATATGGGGATATTAATATTGTTATAACATTACATTACACAAAAACTAACACAAGTGTACCAAGTACCAAGACGACTGACACATTTAAAAAAGGACTTAAAACTTTCCTTTTTAACAGAATCTATAACCTTAATTAACATTGTTGGTTTTTTGGTAAGGCTTTTATATAGTTATTATTTTATTTTTTATTTATGCTTTTATCTGCTTTTACTTTGTAGCACTTTGAGATTTGATCCAAATGTAAAGTGCATTATAAATTAAATGTATTATTATTATTATTATAAGTAAGAAGTCACAAGATTAAACACACAATTTGTTATTACCTTGAAACAAAAAGGAATGTTTGGAACATAAGGGTTGGATGAATTTTAGCATTATAATAAGGTTTTACCATTTTTGATCTAATTTGTAAGGTATAATGATGACAGTAGCCCATAATACTGTGAAAACATCAACCTATATTACCTCATTATTATCATGTTATTACAATATTAATACCCTCAAATTACAAAAAATTTTTAATACAAATATTGCACTGATATAACCAGTTTATTGTTACCTTATTGTTATTTTACCAAAATATTGCTGTACTATTACCAAATAGTTTGACCTCATTTCCATCTTAAAATTTGTTTCCTCATTATAAACATTAGTTTTTGGTCTCAACATTAGTTTCTGAGTCTCAAATCTAGCCCACCTCGGGCTAGATTTGAGACTCAGGGTGATTTCAAAGTATATTATCAACTCTATTCTCACTGTAGGAGGACCCACATGCTAAACTCATCTTGTTCTAAGTGTTTGTGGGGGAATAATGAATGTGCTGGTATTTATGGGGGCATGAAATAAGTGGGTGATACACAGCTGGGAAAACTGTTGAAAAACTCTGGCTTAAACAAAAGGTAAGGTTTCAATTTTTAAGACAATATTGTTACTCGCATGCTTATAAAAAGACTAAGGGGCCAAGGATTGAGCCCTGTGTGACATCACATGTCAAAGTGGCCACAAGAGGTGGAAGCATTAACCATGGCTCTTGAGAGGGTCCTATTCGATAAGTAGGATTTTTTTTGAATATTAAAGCATGTGAGGACTTAATAAACAAAATTATGTAATTAAGTACAACCAAAAAAAGTCATACTTTTAAAAACATACTTTTCCAAAAGGTGGAGATAATCTAACTAAAATTATTTTCCATGAAATACAAAATGTCAGGGAATAATTTTAGAAAGTCATACATTTTTTTTTATTATTGAAAAATAGTACTTCAGCAAATGATTTGTTATTTTGTGGTAAATTTTGCGTTTCTAAGATAATTAATGCCCAAAGAAATAATTGTTTTCCACAGTTCCTTTTCTGATGGGGATGGGACATTAAAGGGTTCAGGCAATCATTGTGATTCTGGTTTTAGATACAGATGTTAACTTAAAAGAAAGGGAAAATCAAAAAGGGAAAATAAACTTCACACTCCCTTTATTTTGGTATATGCACCATTTGCGTTGTTTTGCTTCCTCAAATTTCCTCAGGGTGTAATTATTGTGTAACTAACATTGGCTTGCCAGTCCATTACAGTTACACTTTACATATACCACTCATATGCCTCATTTATGAATTATTTGATCAAATCCTAGATTTTCTTAAAGATGAGAGGGGCAAAATGGAGGGAAATATGTATGACCGATGATAAAGGACAGTTATCTGTGATTAAAGTACACTCAAGACTACAACCAGCCAGATTCACTGAGTAAATTAACCCAACTAGTTTTTCTCCCCTCTTCGCCCTATGTGCTGGAATAAAGCAATCTCTCGCCCCCTGTCCCATCAGTCCCTCCTTGGAGAGTAGAAAGGGAGGGCCCAAGGTTGTGGTCAGGCTTTGAGGTCACAAACTGATGGAACATGGAAACAGATAATTCCAACCCACAGAAGCACATGAGTAAAATCATGCTCAGGGGATTTGAGTCATACTAATGATGACCATTATTCACTTCAGCTGAAGGTCAGAGGAGAATCTGACAGCATTATACCTTTTCGAAGACCTCCCCTCCACATGTGGTGATCCCAAAGCACTGAAAAACACTCCTCAACCACATTATGATGAAAAATAATAGTAATACATTCTATTTATAGAGCGCTTTTTCAAGATCACTCAAAGTCACTTTGAAGGTTCGTAAAATCATAACCAGATTTCAAATCAGAAACCAATCAAATCACAATAACAAGAGCAATAAAAATTAAACAAATGCTATATTGATTACAAATATTGATTACAAATGCATTTAATGAAGAAAATAATTTCATCCTATTACCCGAATGAAAATCTTTCTAATGACACCCTTTCTGCTTAGACACACTTAATGCATTTTTACAGGCTCTGTCACACACTGTGGGAATTCATTTTAATGGGGATTAAAAGCAAAGTTGCACCTGTCATAGCCACTCCCCATCTATCAGCCGATGTGTACTCAGGATAGTGTGTGTGTGTGCGTGTGTGTGTGTGTGTGTGTGTGTGTGTGTGTGTGTTTGGAGTTGTCCATGTGCAAATGTGCTGTCACTTTGAAGTTTTGTGTGTGTGTGGGCTTTTCTGCTGACTCCTGGATGAACATATTCTTGCAGTGTGCGTGTGCAACTGTGGGTGACATAGATGTAGCTCTCTTGGTACTTTGGCTGGCCCAGAGCTGTGTTTTCCACATAGTTTGAGTGACATTAGGTCAGGGAACAGGGGAGTGATGTGTCATCTAGCATGGATGTCTTGCTAATAAAGAACAGCTGGACCTACGGCTGCGGCATGTCAGAAGCGGTTATATCACAGACTATTATAATCACAGAAATGATTTACGTCACATACACAAAGACATGGAGCACACACCAGTCATTATGTAGCTTTTTGCTCTGTCCACTGCGGTCTGCAGCCACTTTGAGCTGCTGAAAACAATGCCTTTTTATTTTTTTTAGAAAATATTTCCATCCACGTTTTCCGCCTTTAAAAAAATGACCATGTCCCTATCTCCCGTCATTTTATAAATTATATTTCAATCAGAAATGACAGAGGGAAAAAAGACGAATGGTTTATTACAATGGATAATGTGTGATAAGTCTAGTAGAAAGTCTTTGGAGCTCAGACTCCTGGGAGGAATTGTGATAGAAGGCTCTGGAGTCTTGGAGTCTGGATACTGGTGGTGGCTCCTTATGACTTTTCTGAAGAGCAAACTAGCAGAATGAAAGAACTAGATGAATTGAAAGAGACATATTTAGAGACAGTAGCTGATGGTGATGGGTTAAGCATGCAGGTGAGTCAGTGACTGGATGGATAAGGTAATTTGAACGAGCACAGCGTGGTTTAGCCAGGAACTTTGGCCCGAGTGTGCGAGAGAATAGTCTTTCTGATTGAACTTTCGATAATCTCGATATATTGAAATACTAGATTTTAAGGCGTATATGACAACCAGTAAGGAATAGCAGGCACAAGTTATCAAATAACCCAATATAGTTAAAGACCAAAAAGTGATATATAAAACGAAGTGCCGTATTTAGAGTCTTATTAGAATTCGATCCTTAGAAATCGTTTCCCTTTTGAATATGTGAATTATTTCACATAGTTTGTATAGAATCTCACCCCATCCAGGTCATGGAAATCCTTGAAGATTGAATCTGAAGCATCTGGACTTCTAGTTTAAAGTTAAAAAAAGAACAAGAAATCCAGATACTTCAGAGGATCAGGGATCCATTTACAATCTCGCCAATGATAAAGAAATCTTGTGCACTTATATTACTCATGGTGTTGACCCACCAGAGGGAAACATCAAAAGATAATTGCTTGTGGCACTGAAAAATAATGTGGTTGCAGGAGAGGGTGTAACCCCAATACATCAGGAAAGAGGGTTTTCAAAATAAAACAAGGATGAAATTAGTTGCATTTTTCAGATATGCAGTAAACCTTGGGACATTCACTGAGCACAGACTGACAATCAAATCTAGCGAATGGAATGGAATGGTATACAATGATGTAAGTCTAAGAGTGGTTGTTTCACGGTGCAATTCAAAAAGTTTTCAAAGGAGCACATTTTGGCAAACAGTCGGTGCTAAAAACACTAATTTTTAAAGCAGCTCCTCCGATGTGAATATGCCTTTTAGTTGTGATTCTGTGAAAATACCAAAGGAGATTGGCAGATAACAGAAGCAGTGAAGCAGGCTCTCTGTTTTTATAAATGAGTTGGAGAACAGCTACAGTATCCAGCAAAGCCGGCGCTTAGATATTGCCATGTGGACAGGTCAGGATGAGCTTAGCATATTACCATGTTATGTAACTCTAAGTGCTGTGATTTTCTTCAGGCCGTGCTGCGTGTGTAGGTGTTGGAGTTTAACTTATGTTTAACTTGGCTTGATTTTACCATACGTGGTTGTCAAGTAAACTGTCAGAAGATATAATTATGCAGTGTGTTTTGGATTTTTGTCAAGGTATGATGTTTTTTGAAAAACAGATTTTTAAGGGGAATGGGCGAACTGCAGGTGCCCAGTGGAAGCTGTAAAACTTCTAAACTGTAATAAACTTTAATTATTTAGTTAAGTTATTTAGTAAATTTGTTTTGGCTTTCAATTGTTGTTTGGATACATTTGGATTTGATTTGCATAATGATTATGTTAATTATCAAATAGATCAAGTGATGCTTATTTGTGTAGTTAATTAGTAGGTTAGTGTTTTGTTTTACCCCCACTTGTAATCATTTGGTTTGAACAGCTACCTTTTTCAGTTTTTAATTTATTGTTCTGATTATCTAACATCTTTTGAGGCCCCGGAACTACAGCTTATTTTCTATTTTTGTTTAAAGTTTTTCCCTTATTTTTAGGTAAAATGAAACTCTTCAATATCCCTTTAAAATTCACCTTTGACCCCACGTGCCAGTTCGGCCCCTCACGGTCACCCACAACCCTTTGACCTACAACGTAGTGAGTTTATGCTAATAATTCAAGATACAGATGTGTATTTCGCTTCCCTGGTATTAATGCTATGAGTCAGCTTATATACTCTACTGTACTATTAAATACTCGTATTATATACTTGTATTTCATTCTTCAAGGCTGATGGCCTATCTACCTGTGTGTCTGTCTGTGGGTCTTTTTAAGTGCCTGCCTCTGTCGGTACCTTGTATCATCTGTAAATCCCCACATGGAGTGGCATGTAATTCCTTCTGAAGTGCTGTCAAATATCTGACATCCCCTTCAGCAACTCTCTGACGTAGGCTACGTCCACTGGCTTTTCACTGGCAGCGAGTCAGCATAGTATGCAGCATAAAGCTGCAAGAATAACATCTACCTCAGTCCGGTTACAACATATTGAGCAGTAGACACTAGATGAATGGAAAAAGTCAATATGCTGATATACTGGTAAAAAAAAAAGATAATACCACGCATATAACCCCTCAAAATGTGAATATGATTCAAAGGCACTTCTGTCCTGTGTTTTTAACCCATTATTGTCCTCTCTCTTTAGGGTACTTCATGGAACTGCTGAACCGCTCTGCAGTTAGTCTACAGGACACTTACACTCAAACTTGGGGCTCCCTATATTCCCAGAATTCCCACATCTTCTCTGACCTGTACTCGGATCTGAGGCACTACTACAGAGGGTCGAATATCAACCTGGAAGAGGTGCTCAATGAGTTCTGGGCCAGGCTGCTGGAGAAGCTCTTCTACCAGGCAAACAAGCAATATTTCATAGGTATATTAAGCTTTTTCATAAAATAACATGCCAAGAATAGATGACTCCTTGGCTCATTTCAAAAAACATTTTCATTAGCTAAAAACATTTTTGTAATATAAAATAAAATCTAATATTATTGATTTTGAGCTTTTTATTCTATGAAAGCAGAGTCTTTAGATGTGTTCATATTCTGTGTTCAGAGGTTTATAATGGATATGTACTGTGATTACAGCGGATGACTACCTAGAGTGTGTGTCCAAGCAGATAGAGACACTACGACCCTTTGGAGACACCCCCCATTTACTGAAGACTGTGGTCACGCGCACATTTGTGTCAGCACGGTCGTTTGTTCAAGGACTGGTGGTCAGCGGGGAGGTGGTGCGGAAGGTGTCCCAGGTAAAAGCTCCATTCCCATCCCCCATTTGTTTTATGGTATATCATTATATATTGTTACTTATTGTGATACGTATGGTAATTAGAGGTGCACCAACTGCATACATACATACAGGGGGCTGGGGGCTGGCTCTGAGCTCCCACTAGCTTTTGCCGCTCTGCTAACGTTTGCTAACTTGCTATGTTCTTTAGGGTGATTCAATTTGAAGTATGTAATTACGTTTGTTGCGCCAAACATTTTCGGGGTTGAAGAGATGACTCATTTTGTCCTTACTGGTGTTACAAATTGCAAACTTTGTGTTTTCTGGTTTACTTGTGAGATTTTCAAAGCAGTGGTAGCACAGGGTTGGTGTGTGTGTACGGTGCATGCGTGCAACCGGCCTCAAGTGAGGCTGCTCGGCTGATTGCCGATTTCAGTAAACTAGTCCTCCCGGCGCCGATCGGCTAGCTTGATCAGTGCACCTCTAATTGTAATATATTGGGTTGAAAAAGTCATATTTTGGCATTGGCATATGACATTGGCATATGACATCAATGAGAATGGAGGACACAGATTATGTATTGCCCTCTGACTCATGAAAGTTTTAACTCAAGTCAATAGTAGCTGAGATTTCAACATAGCCTGACAAAACAAACAACATGGAGTGGCTTGGGGTGAAGCAGGCATGCACCAATTGAAAGGCTGGGGTTTGAATCCTGGACTGCCCCTGTAGTCTACATTTTGTAGGGTCGCTAACCAACTCGCTGAACCCTAATTTTGTCTCCAGCGCCTCACAGGATCTGCCCACAGCTCCTCGGGGACGGGTGAATTGCAGAGAACACTTTCAGTATGTTTGGCTATGTATAACTATGTATCAGTTAAAGTATACATTATTATTAACACAAGGTGAAATCCTACTCCTGTGAACACATCATATGTCTTCTTCAACTCCTGTCTTCTTCAAATACTTTTAAAGTAATGCTTTCCACGGCTTACACATATAATTCTTTATCTCACCAGTTAATAACCAGCAACCAGTAATAGGTTTTTTACTCTTACATGTTTAGGGCCTGATTCATTTAATGACTTTATCAGCAGATTTTGAGACTTACCCTACCTCTATATTGGTCTCATCATACATCTCATACACACACAGTATTGTTGCTTCAAAGAACTGTTTCCTGCTTGGTGTTACGTATTTGTGGTTCAAGTTCTCGACAATAGAGTCAACGGTTCTTTGAAATTTTGATCCTCAAGTTCCATGTTAGTGGTGTGTTTGATTTGTATATTCCACCACGCTATCATCAGCATTTTAAATCCTTGACTTTTTGCTGTGCTCTTATCCTCAGTTCAGGAAAACTGACTACATTTCAGGCAACTGGCATATGACATCTTTAAACTTTTGCAAATTGACACTTTTCATCAACTTTTCATCAACTGTATGACATAGTTCCGTATTGTAATGCACAAATGTATGACTTCCACGCCAAATGGGCGTTAACGGTTGTGACTGCAGGAAAATAAGTTACAGGGTGTTAAAAGTTTTCAAAGGTTATATGTTTTCATTAAAGCCAAATGGATTAATTTGTGTTTCGTATCGATAAATATCTGTATACCATTTTATTGCACAGCTTTAATGCTTAAATTAATTTGTTTTGCAGTGTCTTTGATTAAAAAAAGCACCTGCCTAACACACATATTGATGAGTAATCCGTAGCAAAACACTATTATTCCCTGTTACCCTAACATCCTTTTTTGTATTATTGTATTAAGAGATAGCTATTCGTCTCTGTAGTGACCCACGCAGCTCTTCTTGATGGAAATACCTCAAAACTCACACACTCGAGCCTTTATGTCTGTAGCTCAGAGCAGTGAAGAAGATCAATGTTAGAAATGAAGGTAGAAGTGAGAGGGTCTATAAATTATGGCCCGGAGCTCGGGGCAAACAGCTCCTGCAGCAAAAGATAATGTCAACTCCAAGCTAGAAAAATGTCTTTGGCTCCTTCTGTGTTAAAGACAATAGGAAACTCAACAAGACAAGGACATCACTTTAGCTCCGTGAAAGGAGGTGGTCAGTATTGACCGACCACTGAAAAATATCTCATCAGACAATAAGCAAGGACAATGTTGAGGGCTGTGATCTAGTGAGAGAAATGCATGCATCGTTACTGATGCTGCTCCAGAGAGTAACTATCTTCATAATGAAAGAAGAGAATGGAATGAATGCATGAAAAGAAGGGCAACAAAAAAAGAATGGTTACATGACAAATGGGTAGAGTGACGTTGAGACATGGCTGCAAGACCACAAATCTGGATGGATGTCAAATAACAAACGTATATTATCCTTTAACCTGGCGTGTATGAGGCTCTGTGGGCAGCGCTTACAGCACTTCATTCAAGTATCATATTTAGACAGCGTGCCCGAGCATCTCCATCCACCTATTTTTGGCACAGGAAGTTGGTGTAACGTTTAACGCCAACACAAAGGAATCTGACACTGCCTCAGTTAAGTACCTGCATGATGCAAGGCAACAGGAATAAACAAAAACATAGTTTGTAGTAATGCACAGACTGCAACAACTGCAACTGCATCATGAAACTAATCCAACAGAGCTGGAGGTATGAGAGTTTGAGATTTCCTCAGATTCATGCAGGTAAAACAGGACGTGAAGATCAGAACCAGGCCTATACTGTTGTCCCCAATGGGAAATTCCCCAATCCCTTGTGTTGTACAAGCAAAGCCCCTGATTGAGCTCCTCAAAATATATGTGAGGTTATGTCCAGAAAGTATTTTCATTAAAAACAAAAAAAGCTCCCCTAAGTGGGTAAAATATGAACTATTAAACTAAAATATGATTAACGAGATATATCTCCTCCACTCGATTCGTATGCAACAAATTTGTGCAAAATCGGTCCACCATTTAGAAATGTTATCCTCAAAAACAAAGCTCCCCTTGTGGGTAAAATCTAAACTATTAGAGTAAATATGATATATATAAAAAATAAATCCCTTCGAGTAGATTCCAATGGACCAAATTTGTCCTTAATGGGACCAAAGCTTGAGAAATAATGGCCCAAAAAGTTTTGGGAGATAAAGCTTCCCCCAGTGTTGGAGATGTACAACCAGCTTTTCCCACCATTTATTCTTCACACTTAGGTCTATATGGGTAAGAAAATCATCCATAAAATAGTTTTTCAATTATCGTGCTAACACGAAGGTTTGGCAGCGGCCGTGGGGGCGGCAGTAGCGGTAGCGGAGATTCCTTTATGTTGCCAACTTTTCAGAGATATAATTGGCATGAGCAACACGCTAAACTGAATTTGCTATTCATTTGTTACATAGTTGTGGCCCTAGGCCAGCTACAGAGTTGCTTATGATACCTGAATCCCTATCAAAAATTATGCTAAACCAATAATATTTCCCCTGTTTTTTCTATTTTTTCTTGAAGCCCATCTGAGGCCCAACATTTTGCTGGCTCTGAAGGGCAGAAAGTGATGTTTTAACACTGCCGAAGGGAAAATGCATAAATAATTAGCACAGCTTTTACAAAATCCCAAAATGTCATCTGGCGCTAATGCTTGGGCACTGGAGGTGTCGCCATTCTGAATGAGGTCATCGATTGCTTCTGTCCCATTTACCTTCATCAAAAGATTTCAGAGCGAGGGCAAATTTGCACTGTATAGTCAACGTTGATAAATGAGTCTCCATATGAGGCCTATGCAAGAAGAATGAGATTTTTCTCTGTGTCATCCCAGTCAAAGTCTGTATAATTTGACTGACAGGTACAATTTTCAACTCTATGTCTTCAGGATAGAGTCACACTGCAGCAGATAATGCAGATTGGACCAGCACTATACTGTGAACAAATGAAACACTAAGAAAATGTGTGGAAGAACTCCCTCAAAACCTTTATCCTTTTTCCTTCCCAGTACATTATACTCCAGCATTGTTGTTGATGTTTCCCAGAGCTGTGCCCTGTGCTGTCCTCCTCTCAGCGAGAAGAGCTGGATGTACTTATTGGAATCTTAGCTTTCCTCCTCCTTTCTCCTGTAATTCTATCTTTGATTGATTGCACTCTAATGAGGCAACTACTCCTATTTATAGCTATGCATCACAACTTAAAGGGCCCCGCGACTGAACATGTTAACCTCACACTGCACTGGGAGATATTACATGGACTGAATGTAAAGGTAGGGAGAGAAAACACAAAATGATCCCTGTGTCTCCCTGCAGAAGTCTGCTTGCTACCAACTTAATGGAAGCATGACATGCATCTCTGCAACATCTTGGTTGCCTTGGTTGGATTAGTCATGAGAAACTGGAGCTGTGGTGAAGGGTGATGAAAGAGTATCATGAGAGAATGCTGAGAACACAGTAAAGCCAAACTGAGGGAGACTACGATGTCTGGGGGAAAAAATTAAAAAATCAACTGATAGTTTTGCAAAAAGAAAAGGGAAATTTTGTCTGTGAGATTCAGTCTTTCTCTACGGTTTAGGATTATTTTCTCCCTTGCTTCACTTAGGGCCTGTGCCAGTTGCTGTGTCCTTAACTTTCTCCGAACAGTTTTATTCCCTCTGGTGAAGGAGTGGAAGAAGTAGGCCATGTGCCACATAGCTCAGTCTGTGTGTTTCGGCTCGCTCCATAAGGGTGGAGGATGCAGAGGACGCTCACATATCCTTGCTAATTACAGAGTCAAGACAAATAGTGAGAGGGGGGAGAGGAAAAATGAGACAGAACAGTCTCAAGTTAGTATCTGTGCGCAATAAGGAAGGTAAGAATGTAAAGGTGAAGCAAGGACATGCTGGTTTTGATTATCCAGATATTTCAATCATTTTATGGACAGAAAACCTGCATGTATGTTGTGTCCGGAATGCATCGATACTGTAGGAGCAAAAAAAAAAGGAACTAGATTGAGGAATGTCTGTCCTTAATATGTATTTCAATAACATCAACAGGGGATTTTTACTCCCTTGCAGTAATCCTCTGTGAATCTCTAGCTTTTTTTTACATCCCTGATCTCGCTTATTTTCAGTCTTTTTCATCATTTATCCCTGTGTGCTCGCCTCCTTCAACCTTCTCTCTTAGCAAAGATCTTTCATCTGACTCATCCCTGGCTAATGAGTTGTTGGGTAAAGCTGGCAGGAGGGAAAAAAAGGAGGTCAGAAGTTAGGATCTGTCTGATATCTCATATGACTGGAGATTAAGCCTTGAAATGTGATTATCACTTTTCTGTGACACTTATTTTACTTACAATGAGCAACTGGAAATTTCAACCAAATCATTTTGTTCTCTTTAACGTCATATATATTTTTGACTAATTTACGCTCAATTTGTATATTTCAACACAGTTTGAGACTCCTTTTGAATTTAAAGTAGTATCAAAATAAGTAACATATGTCTCGTGTCAAAAATGTCAAAATCAGATTAAATTCCATTTCGATGACCCTTGTGGGGAAATTATGAGCATACACCCAAAATAAATAGTCACTGAATACAGATAAGAAAGAGATGTCAATTTCGATCAACAACAGACAGCTGAATGAAGTAAATATTGGAGCAGATGATATGTGAAAATCCGTCAGTCAATCAGCTACAATAAGATTCATTTCCCCTTGGAGTCAAGAGACTGGTGATGGTGGCTGAGGACTCTGCTGAGATGGAGGATGCTGACCAAGTTGGTGAATCTGCAAAGACTGGACAGGGATGGGGAGGCGGAGGGCGCTAAAAAAGGCCGAAAGGCTGATTATGCAACAGCCAGACACAAACAATAATAGAAAGAGATTAGGACTGAGCATGCATGGCAAGTGCAAATGACAGGATTCTATGAGAAGTGTGCAAAGAAAAGTTTTTTAGGTGATCTTCGCTGGAGCTTCCCTTGTTGGAAAAAGTGTGACTAACAAAAGTCAGCAGCTGTCCTTTATTGAGCAATTGACTGGCTTCTTTAATAATCAATGCCCGTCCAGATGTGATTTTTGTTGAGATTGATTCCTGGCACTATAAAATAATGTTAATGAAGGTGAAGAGAAACCCCTGGATCCCTGCCTCTATCTGGAACCGCTCCAGAAATGGGATTTATTCTTACTTGGCCCATGTTTCGTCCGTCTACCATATTTCATAGAAATCCATTATTTAATCCTGTTGACAATGAAACAAATATGCCCCCACCAAAAAATAAACAGTTATTGGTCGAGGGCAAACATGTTTCAGGTGGATATTAAAAATTCTACTTAAATACTAAGAAACATTTATTAATTACACAATCACAATACCGGACTAGAGCTTCTCAGGTTCTGATTTTATCTATGCTGTTTATCGTAATCAGGAGACGGTTTCACTGCTCGTGGTCTAAAAATGATAATTTTTATATTCACTTGGGCCGAGCAGTGCTGGATTTTTACTAAACCATGATGGGTCCATAGAATATATGATATATTTTCCCACCTGATCTACTGAAAGCAGGTTTCAACTGCGACTTAGCTATTGGAAGAATAGTTTCTAGGAAAAGCATCAGGCTGGCCCAGATGTCAGTTTAGAGCAGCTTTGCATGTGAAGCCGGCTTGTTCCACCTCTCTCTCGCTCTCTCGCTCTCTAAGGTCTTTCACTCTCACGCACACACACACACACACACACACACACACACACACACAAATACACACGTCTTGAGCTTTTGTATGCATAGCTGTGCTCTCCTGTGAACAGAGCTTACTGGTATTAACCCAGTTTCACTTTTCATGCACCGAAGCCCTTTCCTCCTTTCCTCATGGGATGGAGAGAGAACCAGAGGAGGGAGACAGGATGGAGTGAGCGACTGAAAAGACTGGCATGAATGTCAAGCCCTTTCTTCTAATGTTTAACAAAAAGTGAATTCTCCCTGTATCGAGTGAAAGTCTGGTGAAAACTAAAATGAGGTCACCATCTGAGGTGACCCCAGTATTAATCTGCGGTTACCATTGTCACTTCTAATCTTATTAAAACTGAACACATATCTTTCATTAGTTATCCGGTAAAACAAAAGAAGGTTTTCGGTAATTAAATTGGGCAAATGTGCAGTTTGATCCACTGCTGCCGCTGCCTTGTTTTCTTCGAGACTTTTAGATCAAATGTCCCTGACTAAACAACCATTTGTCATCCTGGTTTAGTGCACTAATATTTGTTTCTGCTCTATCTCAGGTGCAGCTGAGCCAGGAGTGCATGCGGGCTGTGATGAAGATGACTTACTGTCCTCACTGCCGCGGCATGGCCTCCGCCAGGCCTTGTGCGAACTACTGCAGCAACGTAATGAAGGGCTGTCTGGCTAACCAGGCTGACCTCAACACAGAGTGGAGGCACCTGGCAGGTGGGTCACATATGCAGTTGCTTCAAGGTTCACCCAACGATGTAGAATACGGCCCGACTCCTGTGGCAGATATCTAATGTGTTACACACTCTGTGATAACTGTGCTTCCTGTCTTTGTAGAAACTATGATTCAGGTGGTTGCTCGCTTTGATGGCCCATCCGGTGTGGATAACGTGGTCCTGTCTCTTCCAAGCCGCATATCAGAAGCCATGATTCTCATGATGGATAATATAGAGTCTATTAACATCAAGGTCAGAGGACAAAATTGGTACAATGTTTCAAAAAAAATGCCACAGCTAGCTCCTTAATACTCATTTCTGTAGGTGGCAACATGATTTTTATTTTGGAGTCTGATGTGCCATTGCATGAGATAAAGCATGTTTGTCTAAATATCTATGTATTGCAGACGAGGTAAATCCTGCACATTATGTGTGCATGTTTCTCTAGTCATGATTATACAATGAAAAATCTTTAGTTATATTAAACTTATAGTTCTCAAAGCAAAACAGGTGTTGGCAGCAAAGAGGAGTAAATGAGGCTTAAAGTGTAAATATAGATCAATCGGTCTATTGTAGGTTAAAGGCACCTCCCTCACTCGATTAAAACACAAATATATGTAACGTTTCTGCACTAGGCATTTCCTACAAAGGCTCAGTTGCAAGCATGTACCTAAAATAATTGGCAGTATATTTTCAAATGCTCATAAAACCAATTCTCTTATGACAATGAACGAGATGGCATGACGGACCTACATAAATGGAGTTATATACGGTATAAGGTCCAAGAAGATATCCTCGCAAGGAATTATCTTTTTTGTGTTAAATAGCAAAGTGTTAAGTTTTATTCCTGTCGGTTATAGAATAATAATAATAATAATAATAATAATAATAATAAAATATATATTTTAAAATCAAAGTATACAGAACAAAAGAAAATCAGTGGTGTATTCAAACAAATAATATATTAAAATAATATGATGAAATAAATAATAATAAAAAAAACAGGGTTACAGGGTGAGAGGCTGAATAGGTTGAAGTCCTAAGGTGGGATTTAAAGGTATGAGTAGAGTGGATATTACAGATGTCTTATGGGGGAAATCTAGAGATGAAGGGCAGCACAGCTGAAGTCTCTAAATCCCTTGGTGGTCAGTCAGGCAGGCACAGACAGAATGATGGAGGAAGAGGAGAATCTGAGAGAGGTGCTAAATTTGATTTACTGTCTTTCATGTAAGAAGCTCTATCTTTATATCAATATAAAAATTAAGAAAAAGAAAAGCAGTGTTTTCTGTGGAAAAAACATGGTCAATTTTAATGATCCTTGTTTAGAAATACTATGTTATTGGAATTAAGATGAAGGAGGTGGATCTGTTTGTCTATGCAGCCAGGCGACTGTCTGCACACACACTGTATTAAAAGCACACTCACACTTTCTTGGCAGATTAGCTGACAAGCTTTTTATTTATGAATATGTAATGTCATTGAGAGAAGCTGGGAAAACAAGTTATAAAGAGTGTGCAAACAAATGCACTTACTCTGGAGGTCCCTCCTCACGATGAGAAAATGCAGTGTTTATTTCCTCTACAGAGATTCCTTTGTACAATTTGCACATACATCTTAATTGATTTTGCTGCATTTTTTGAAAATAAAAAGGATATGAGTCATGGCAGAGCATATGGCAAAGATTTACCTAACATCCAAAGTGTGTGTGTCTTATATGAAATCTGATGGAGCTGTTTGGTTGTGTTTCCGGTGAGAGGACTGACCAAGCCTCCTCTCTGCTGGTTTGATGTTAAAGAGTGTTGCTGGCTTGAGGTGGCAGATTGTCCCTGACCTCCCTCAGTATTACAGTCACACACATTTTCAGCCTCTTATCTTCATGTCCGGGGGATGTGATCTCATAGAAGTCAATTTGAGACTATGTTGCTATGGAAGTCACCATGCGGCAGAGTTTCGCTATCATTTACATCATCTGTTGACATCAAAAGCTGTATATCCTGTTAAAAATAAATGACCATGTACATTGAAAAGTCACTGCTGTTTAAATAAATTAGATTAAATGTGCAAGCAGAATCTGCAACTACTCAGACAACAAAGTCGATGCCTTGATTTAATGGCAATTATCTGCTTTGAGCCACGCAGAGGCAACAATGCTGACAGACACGGCTGGGGGACTAAGACGGGATTGGATGAATGATTGGCTGCCGTCTTACTGTATTCTTCGGATTCCATTTATAAAATCTAACCCCCATAGGAACGAGCAGTACTTTCTGAGCTGCATCTGGTCAGGCAGATAACCAACACCGCTTTTAAATGCGCAGGATTTTTCAAAGGTGGAGATTTGTGTGTTCTAATATCCTCATGTACGTTGTGAACAAGTAGATTACAGATATGTCGGTCCAACAAATACAAAAGTTAGAAGGATTCTACTCAAAGAGCCAGTTCAAGTATTGGTTTCAGTCTTATTAACACCAACAAAGATCCTGAATATGAACTACATATGCTCGGAAAAATGTTTATTGGGAAAAATCTGTCACCAGTTGCAGATTAGAATCAATTTGATGATAAAGTGAGTGGATCTGTTTTGGGCGTTGCCGTATTTGGAAAGCTGTGTTAAATTTAAACTTAAGCCAGAACAGAACTTTTAATTCTCACAATCTTTTGTTAACCCTTCTCTCATTTATCTCCTGTCTTTATTTTCTGTTTTGCATTTTCTTCACTTTTGCCGGCCCCAGTTGTTCCAGGCATGTGGCAATGTCCGAGATGGAGGAACCAGCAGCACTGGTGTGGAGGACTTCAGGAAGGGAGAGAAGGTTGTAGTGGACGAAAAGCTGGGTTCCGGCTCTAGCTTAATGGACAAAATGGTTTGTGTTTACCCAAATTAGTCTTGGTCCTTGTTGTCATTTCTCTGATAGCTCCTTTAATGTCAATTTATTGCTCATCATAGGCTTTTTCATCTTATTTCAGTTCAATTTCAAATACAACAACACTTTAGTGAATGATTGATGACTGAGCATTACCATTATTGCTGAGAAAGCAATTTTATTCTACTTCTCCTCTAATCAGAATTACCAGAATTTTGAGTAAAGTGTTAATGCTTAGAAATGTGTTTTTGTCCTCTCTGCCTCAGGTGTTTGACGTTACCTCTAAACTGAGGGTAGTGAAGCCTTATTGGGTTTCTCTGCCAAGTGTTCTGTGCAGTGAAAGAGAGGCCATTGGAGCAGGAGCGGAGGATAAGTGTTGGAATGGCATGAGCCGAGCCAGGTAAAACATAAAAAAACTTAGAAAATTACCTTCAATTACTTTGATTCGGTCCAGTATGATTTGTAGCTTTTGCTGGCATACGCGCTTAAGCCAAATATATAAAGTTGGCAAATTTGAGTTATTAATTGTACCTTTACTTTACATATGCTACTGTTTAACAGCATTTTTATATGCCCGAAAAATGGGGGATGTTATGGAATCTGCATTGCCGCCCCCACGTCCGCCGCAGATCCTTCAAGTCAAAAACTATTGAATTGATCATTTTGAGATCTATGTAATAGTTCACATTATACTCACTAGGTGGGACGTTTTCAGAAAAATCACTGTTTTTTTGGACATAACTTCTTAACCATCAGACTGATTCGGTCCAACCCTATTTCCCAAAAATACTGTCTAAATGTAGTTTGAGGAGTTTTATCTGGGTGATTGCTTGTGCAACGCAGGAGATTGGGGTTTTGGGGGGAAATACAGCATAGGCCTAGTTTCTTGCTGTTTTTCAATGTTTTTTCTTCATATGTTGTTATTAATGGCACATGTTAACACAGTGTTCGTGTGTGGCAGGTATCTCCCGGAGGTGATGGGTGATGGATTAGCTAGTCAGATCAACAATCCTGAGGTGGAAATTGACATAACCAAGCCAGACATGACCATTCGCCAACAGATCATGCAGCTGAAGATCATGACTCACCGACTGAAGAATGCTTACAACGGCCAAGATGTTGACTTCCAGGACACTAGTAAATATTTTCACCATTACAGCCCCAAATTTTCTAAAGAACATGCACAACAAACTCCATTGCAGATAACTATGGACCAGCAGTTCTGAATTAAGGAGCATAGCTTACATTCTCTTCTTATGAGGTGGCATCACATGTTAAAGTTTGGTTCACAATCACAAACCCAAATGAAGACATTTCAGGAGACAGAGTTCATGAGATGAAGAAATCATTTGCTTACTGGGCTTCAACATAAGTGGACACAGATAACTACAAAAATGGCTCCAACTTCTATTTAAAAACAAAAAAAAAAACAATTCATGTTGACAATTGAAGACAACCGTAGATTCTTCAATTGGGAGAGATGAGCTGAGGTGTAATATAGGTTACAATCTGGAACTTCATCAAGACATGCCACTAACTTTATACATACTGCAACATTCAGAATATTCAGTCCAATGGAGAATAAGCCAATTCACAAAGTATATCGAAAATGCAGATAAAATAAGAGAAAAAGCAAACTGGTTACCCTCAGTAGGTGTTTGATGAGTTCACTGACTGCTTTTTTGGAGGTTTTATCCAGCCAGTCAACGTTTGGCTGAAATTTTGATGGTAGCTACAACTGATGCTGGTTAGATATTAAATTGAACATAATCACTGGAAATATGGATGTTCTTATTGATTATTTTAAAAACTTCATTGATTATTTTAAAAGATCCTGCTAATAATCCCCATTTTTTTCGAAAAATGTTTCTTATCTGATCGTCTTTTTTTTCCAACCAGAACGAACCAGAACGAAAAAGTATGTGCTTATATATTTATCATTTGTCCTTAGGTGATGATGTCAGTGGTTCTGGAAGCGGCATCTGCACCGACGACTCTTGTTCACGGGGCCCACACCTTGTCGTCCCACCGACTGAGCGACCAATACTTCCCCATAAACCTCCAGAAATCAAGAAGGTTCTGGCCTCAGCCCATCAGAATCTCCCGTGTTGCAGCATTTACCTGCTTTCACTGCTCATATTGCTGCTCCGGCGATAACTGACAGAGGATTCCGCTAACTGGAACTGAGTTTGGGACAAAGGGGGGTGGAGAGAGTCTGAAAGCTGGGGTTTAGATACGTTGTCAAAACTAAAAGTATATGGAAACAACAAAGATACCACTTGGATTGACTCCATTTCTTTGGATTAGAACAAAATGGAATTATAAATACTCATAAATGTTTTCGATCTGCTCTTTACTTTATTTCTTGCTATGTTATGGCACCATTCAAGCTGGTCTTTCCGCATCTTCTAATGTTTTGTTTCTGGTGTTTGGTTTCTCTGAGATTATATCTGTATGTTAAGACACGTGTAACTATATTGTTGACGGTATGCTGGTGTTGACACCACATGGAGAGGGAAAACGGGGCTTTGGCGTGGGGCTCACACATACATTTGATATTCCACTGGTACAAAAGCACTTGCATTCAGTAGATATATTTATTTATTAATGAATCCAACAATAGACCCCAGAGTGATTGAATTTTTCTCCCATATTTATAGAAAGAGTATACAAACCACAAACTTAAATGAAACTTGCAAGGGAGGATCTTAAAAGCATGACCCTCCATACCTGGTGCATTAAGCCTCAAAATATCGTTTCACGTACACGCCGAGGACGAGAGCACTGCACATCAGCACTTTTTGTCATTTTGTCATGTAAGCTGTAATAATAACCACGATTACATTTAGACAGAATGATCATCTTATGTGCGAGTAACGTGACCCCCAGCCACTCCATCCATTCACTCATCCCTACATTCTCCATGCCAGCCCATCCCTGCTGAGGCAGATCCCCCTCTCTCTTGAACCCCCTGACTGTGTTGGATCAACTCCAGAGTCTGGTGTTAGCAAAACGCATGCTAGGCTGGCCGAGGTCTCGGATGACAGCAGCTTCCCACTATAGAGCGCTATATGTGGAGCAGGAGTATCAGTTTAAGAGCAGCTTCTCCAGAAAGGACTCACGGTTCATGATTTGGAAAATTATTTTTACGCACACTGTTGAGCAAAGATTTAAATTTGCATAACTTTGAGTGCTCCCTGAATAGGCTTGGCGCTTCTGTGATTAGCATCACAATCAAAGCCAGTGATTTCATAGGTTCGTGCCATTCATGTCTTAAATTTGTGCTACTATTCGTACAGCACACACAGTAGCAGCGTGCAAAATTTTTGTTGGCCTCTGTCTCGATTGCTTCATACATCACTTGTCGTAGCGTATCATATCTGCAACTTTGCCACATCAGTGCCTCCTGTCTCTCAACCCCCGCCCCCCAAACTCATCAGTTATAACGACCTTTAAAATGTTCCTGTCACATATACATGTTTTCAAGGCAATATGACAATGACGCAGTGCATCCATACGTGTCAACCTTCACTGGGAATGTTGTGGGAACACATGCAAGACCTTTTGCTGATGAGCAGTTTGCCAGAGGGGAACACCATCCAAATTTTAAGTCGTAATAAATTCAGGATCTAAAGCTCCCCTTTCAGAACCCTGTGTGCAGGATGATCGGACAGTGTTTGCATGGGTGTGTGTGTGTATAAATGTGCGAAGCTGTCTTTGACTGATGCAAACTCGATGGTGACAGATGGTGGAGCCTTTCTAGATTTCATGAAATGTATTGGAGTAACACTATCTAACAGAGAGGAAAGTTGACAAACTAAGAGCAATGGGAGAATAAAATGGCTCATTTGTGAAAAATAATTGAATTCTTAACCTACTACTGTAATAACTCCAAATCTGTATTGATTGGGCATTCACTTGCCAGTTTAATATATAACAGAGAAATTTAATGTGGATAATGGAAATGGACCGTTGCACACTGTGACAATCCACTATCTCATTTTATAACTCGATATAATTCCAGAACCAAGTTTTTAATAGGTTAATTGTACGTTATACATTCAACACATTTGTACTTGCTCTCCAAATGGGTGAGGTTGTTTTCATATATGTCGCCTGAAAAGTTATCATGATGGTAATCTCTTTATTAATGAATGCTACGCTTTTGTGTTTCTGTGTGTTTGTCGGTCATTGTTTGTGTGTGTTTGTATTTCTGTGAGTCCCTGGTTGAAATCTGCCTGTGACTGCCTTTGACACTTTATGTAGTGTTGGCTCAATTTGAGATTAAAAGTGACAAACAGTGTAGAATGATATTAGATATTCCAGTGAGGGGGGGGGAATACACATTTTGAACCAAGATCATTAAGCAAGAGTACCAAATTAGTCTTTTTAAGGGCCTTCTTCAAAAATCTGAATGTGTGAAACTAAGCATCACACCCTGTAAAGAATGTGATATGACGCTGACATTCCAATTCAAAGAACGCTTGCAACTCATAACTTCAGTTTCATGACTGCCTCACAATGTCATCGGCTGAAATTTGCACAACCTCCCCTTTTCCTCCTTCACCTTTTGATCTCCATTAATTTGTTGCTCAAAGTCCCCTTCCCTTCTATGAAACCTGCACTTTTATGAGGCCAATAAATGACATTGTCTGCAATAAGACATGACAAGGTGGTCGATCAATGTGTGAGTTAACACCTTGCAGAAACAACTATTGATTGGGGATGTTGTATGCAGATGGTTATGGCCCGGTAAGACGTCTCGTGTTCAGCTATGATGAGTGTAAACACAAAGCCGCTGTGAGAGGAGGCAAAGGAAAGGCTAATCTCAAAATCAGTTCACGTGCCTCAACACTGCCATCATTCACGAGGTGGCAATAATGCAAAAAAGCTGATTAGGCCACCCTTCAAAGAGAGCGGTATTCTACACTGAGGGAAAAGGTTCCAATTTATAAGGAAGAAAAATACTTTGGTTTTTTTCTTTGGTTTTCTTGTTATCAGAAATCTATGGAGAGTTTGTGCTCATGGTGTACATGAATGCCAGGAAGAGGTTGAAAGATACAAATGTCTCATTTGCTGTTGTACCTGAAATCTTGTGTCAATTATATACATTGTAAGATTTTCCACATGTCTGTGTCCTGTGTCTTTAATGTTGGGTCCACGTGTAAAATACAGCTAAAGATAATACAATAATAATATGATTTTCCTCCTTCTGGGTGAAGCCAATGAGATGATGGGATGATCGTCCCCATCAGGCTAGTTGGATTTGACCATGATCCTTTGCCATGTGTTACATAAAACACTCAACAAAAAAACACTCCACATACGAGGTGTTGGATTTATGTGAATAGAAGCTACTTTGGGGTTCTACAGCAGAGCTGTAATATTTCAATGCCTTCTGTGAGATTACAGATTACAGAAGTGAAATAATGTCAGGAGAAAAATAAACATGATGTTTTGTCAGAGTAACCCTATTTAACCAAGAGTATAAATAATTTAAATAAGTCGCAATAAATCTCAAACGCAACTTATTTAAGTCGCATTTGACATTGCAGGGCGATTTTGGTCAAAGCACCATCATTTTGATATCATGAAACAGGTATTTGAAGATTGAAACTACACCGCAAGAAATAAAACATGACATTTACTTAACTGAGTTATTCCAAGCAGTCCTTCAAACGTAGGTGGAATAAATGGAAAAAAAAGATTTAAAAAGTGACTGTTACAAATATTACATTGACAATGATATTTCCTTTATTAATCACGTTACACAGTACATACATACCGTACAATGTCGTGAATTTTATCTCTGCATTCAACCCATCCCAGCAGTGGGTGGAGCCTGTGAAGCACCCAGGGAGCTGAGGTTTCAGGGTCTTTGGTCAGGGGCTAGTCTTGTACCCCGGTGTCCCGGTTGAGGGACCCCTACTATTCCCACCGAGCAAAAGCCACCCTGAGGTACCCCATCGGTCATGATGAATGTAATAAACAGAGTTATGTGTCATTTACTAAACAGTTATGTAAAACTTTTCGCAATTATATTAATGCAATTGAACCCCATTGTTTTTCATTTTCAAAGATGATTTCTTTGAACAGAAAAAATTCATGTAAAGTAAACAACATCTACATTTCATTTACTGTCAAAGAAATAACTAAACACAGTTATCCCAAAACCAACTAACTAATATATATATAACTAATATTTACTAATCACCATGATGAAATCCCAATGGTTTTATTATAACATTAAAGCAATTAAATTTCCTTGTTTTAATTGTCAAATATGGAACAATCTAGTTATTTCAACATATAATAGCCATGTCAGGCAAACAACATCCATTTGTTTTTTAAAACAATTATGTTGCATGTACTAAACATAGTTAGGTTTTTTTTAACAGTTATCTTGACTTTACTAACCCCAATTATGTAATTGCAATATCTTTTAAAATGTCATCAATGGAATGAACCTCCCTTTTTTTAATTGTTAAAGATGCAATTATTTACTTATTCCTTCATAAAAAATAATCCAATGTCAACAACATCCTCATTTCTAAGAGTCTTAATCTGCTCTCAAATTATTTGTCAAAACAATCTCATACTTTATATGATTTAGTCTCCATAAGTGTTTGTCTCCATATACAGAAAGACAACTGTCCTCTCTACAGCTTACAAGTCCCATTGTCAGCTAATGTTTGTGTTTCCAGCGGTTTACCTTCTCACACACACACACACACACACACGCTATTGCACAATAGGCAGATGTCATTCTCAGCCCTTTGGCTTCAAACTAGTCCTCTAATGTCATCGCCCTTTAAGGTGTCACTGCCTCGCAACCACAGATCATCTCATATCGGGTTTAAAACGTGTTACCGTCTCTCTCACACACGCTGCGAGCTCAATATGCATGCCGTCCTCGGCCCTTTGCTTCGCAGCACCCAAAGGAGTCACCGCCCTGCCACCACGGATCCCGTCTTTATCGGAAGAATCAGCTGAATGTGACATTGATCTCCTGAGTTCATCAGAGCCTCGGCTGCCTCTGCCTTCAGGTCTTACAGTAAGATCCAAGTAGGGTTGTACGATTAATAACTTATGGAATCCATTAAAGCACGTCAGAAAAAGAATAAAGGGTAACGATGTACTGCATAAAATCATGAAGACATTTCTACTTGAGTTTGAAGAAGCTGAATTGGTTGAGAGAAATCCGATCCCTGGCGGAGTGGAAGAGTCATTTCTTCTCTCCCAGCAGCAGGTCTCTTGGGATTTTTCTAATATCAGTGTCAAGCATGGGAGTTCTGCCAGAGCACTAAATCTCCCCACATGGCTGTGAACTATCCTCTTTTGCCGCAGTGGACATATTCTTTCACCTTTTTTTCTATGTCTGTGATGTGCTTTGTAATAAAAGTTCTGTCGCCCACTTCCTCTGCATTTCCCTCGTCTCACTCTTTAGTATCGAGCGGTCTGACTTGTTATATAGTTTCACATCAGTGCTTGTCTCTGAGTTCAAGGGCTTCCCATTTGTGCCTTTGTCAGAGGTTGGATTATGAGATGGTCCAAACTGAATAAAAGAGTTCGCACAAACCCAGTTTGCTTCAGTAGGTTTGTGTATAGTAAATGCACATACTGCCACCTAGTGGCGAAAGAAATTGATTACATGTTGAGAAAATTGATTTGATCCAAATTAAATTTAGGATTTTGACAAATGAAAATCCTCATAAATTTTAACAAAGTAAGCAATAAGCATACACAGACAAATGCATTCAAATGTGAATAAATCCCCAGCTATAGTTGCATGAATCTAAAATACAATTGAATGTTATAAGACCTGCAGCATTGGCCTTTAAGTTCTCTCGCTGAGTAAGCGAGCCCGTTATTAGGCTACTACCTACTCATCTTCCCTTCATTAATCAATCTAAACATATATTCATTAACAGAATCTGATTTATTTCAATATAATGAAACAAAATGCCAGATAACAATGAGTCACGCTCGGAAAAAGATTGTTTAGTCACTATGATGTCTGATGCCACTGGCCTGTTTCTGGGTTAAGTATGCTCATGCAGTGTGTTAAAGTGAATACATAATCAATTCTAACTTAACTAAATACAGCAAAACATTAAACCCAGTGCAGACAACATGCATCCTAAGATTTATTGATCCTGTCCTTCATGCATAACGATCTAAATGACTGAGGTGTGACTCAAAAAGTCATTAACCGCTAGGAGCAGAACCTTGATAAAAAAAAGTGTCCACAATAGAGGTTCATGTTAGATTTCTAAACTTTTGCATTTACATTTAATAACTCTCCGGATCAGTCCCAGGGAACATTTCTGCTTTACAAGCAAGAGAAAATGTCTGTATAAATTCTCACTCATGGTAATCCTACAGTATTAAGTAGAAGGCAAGTGGAGGCACGATAATATATCTTATCTTATCTTTATCTATCTTATCTATATCTTATCTTATCTTCTTAGGTAAATCAGAAGTGTAGGAGGAAATAAGAAAGATTCCGGTTGAGAACTGAAATATCTTTCTACACAACACAGTCGGATTTCCCAGAGCAATTTGACCAAGTCTGCCCTCCGGTGCTCATCATGTCTGTATCCAGAGTGAAAGGCTTTATAGAGGTCACATCACAGCAGACAGAACTGGCTGAGGTTTGTCCAGTGAGTCACGGAAAGCTCTTACTGAGAGGCAGTGCAAAAATTCACCACTGTGTAAACACACAAAAACATATACACACTGGGAAAAAGTGTTTTTTATTTCAATTATCGGAACCCTGCATTTAATAACTTGTGCAGGAACCCATTTACCACACTAACAGCCCTGAGAGTACATCTCCTTCAGCACTCGATGATGAGGTTTGAGAACACATGAAGAAGATCTTCCTCAAACCCCATCGACGTTCTGTGAGGTTTAGACCAGGTGAATGGAAAGGCCAAGACAAAAACTTTTATTTCATGATCGCTGAACCATTTTTTGGTTGATGTTGATGTCTACTTGGATCATTGTCCTGCTGGCAGTTCCAACCATGGCCCACTTTAAGTTTCCTGACAGAGGCTTTTAGGATTTCATCCAAAATCTGCTGGTCAATGGGAACATGTTTTTTAACAAGATGCTCAGGGCCTTTAGAAGAAATACAGCATCGGAGAGCCAACACCGTTCTTCACAGTGGGTATGAGGGGCTTTTCTCTATGGCATTCTTTCTTGCTATGCCACATCTCTTTAAACTTCTATAATTATTGATTGAACTGTGGAGAACTGACATGTTGAACTGTTGAGAGAATTTCTTGTATCCTTGACAGATTTTTGCATCCCCACAACATTTCTCTGCACATCATGGCTGTGTTCCTATGGTTTCTCCCAATGTGAAGAATGTCAAAGAGAGTTAGGCCTGTGTCACCTCATATTTATACCGCAGTAAAACAAGAAGTCATTGTTCACCACTTCAGAGTTTCAAATCAAACAGAAAGTCAGTGTATAATGGACAGTTAATAGATGTATAAATGCCTTAATAAGCTGGGATGTTAGACGTTGTGGATCTCTTGTTTTACATTCATCTGGTATGATCAAGACGGCATTACACACTTGCAGTTGAATTGTGAGAGTCTGGGGTTTTGCTCTCTCTCTAATTACCCCACCAACAACAATTAGAGGAGGTTATGTGATCAGTGCTTTTTTATTTTTTCTGTTTGACTCAAGTATGATAGCTCAAAATGTTTTCAGTGTTTTTAAAAAACACTGGGAGGAAAACAGGTGAGGGAAGTGGTTTTCAATCTTATTCGACCTATTTTTTTCACAAATGCTACTGTGTATATATATATATTTATAATCCTTCCTTCTTCTATGCAATTACGGAGTGAGACTTTGAGCTTGCCCTGAGAGTTATTTATATTGAAAATCCCAGTATTCCCCTTGATGAGGGTAACAAATCCCTGCATAATGTACAGTAGCATGTGCAGGATATGTGACGGTAATGGATGGACTTCACTTGGCTGCTTCGTGGAACAATAAATATCTCTCTTACTTTTCCCACAAATCTTAATTTGGCAAAAGCCATGACCTGCCCTGATCTGTTGATTCTGAATTCAAATATAGAATTTGGCAGGGGCAACAAGGAAGAGTCTGCGTTGATGTAAATATGCAGAATACGGCTTGAGAACTAAACATAGTGATTTTCACAAGATGATCCGGACAAGAAAAGGCTCAATAATATGCATTATCCTCGTTATCATGCAGTGTTTCCCTTGTGCTCAGAGTGTGGAATTATCAAAAAAGTTTCTTTGTAGATGCAGCAGCTTAGGGATAGATGATCTGAGCTCGAGTAGAAATTCATCGAAATGCTCTTTTTCCCTCACGACTGCGGACGTCATGTCCTTGGATGTGCAGCTACAGATCATCCCAAGGCGTTCCTATAGCAATCCTCCACAACACTCAATTCACTACAGTATTCATGACTGTCTTCATACGTCTGTTTCAGTATCACTAACAAAACATACAACTAAAACTTGTGGATCTCCAGTGGTGGACAGAACCTGCAATATAGGGTATATTGATCTTCTCAACCAAGGTTTTGGGCATCAACAAGGGAGTTGTGAAACAATGGTGAGAGATTTTACGTGTTTATTTTAAAGTTTGCTAGTAAACACTTGTGTAATGTTATGATGGACTTGATATATTTCCACTGCTGTTTATTTATCAATTTTTATTCTTTATAATGTGACCCGTGTGCCTCACTAGGGACATTTTAGTCTATTCTCCTTTGATTCTCCTCTGGGAATTTTTCTGGGATATCGTCGTTGGCTTGAGTTTTGGACAGGTATTTCATTATCTGCAGCTCAGGCAGTACCTGAAGGAACATTCAGTAGGAATATGTCAGAAAAGGGACATATAGGACATATATGTTGTTGGTCGTTGAGCTGCTAACATCATGAAAAGTGCAGATATTCATCAAAAAACACTTTTTTTAATGTTAATCTTGTTGAGATAAATGGTGAATATGATCATAACTGTTACCATTATAGAGATTGTAAGACAAATCGAGATACATAATTCTCACATGATATTTTAGGCGTGTTGTGCTCTTCAAACTTTGATTCGTACTGTTCTCAATCAGAGAATAAGTCTTGACTCAAAGGCAAATGATTCAGAAAATTTTGAGTTTTAAGATTACTTGGCTGTAGGAACCTGGAGTTGGGCTTTTAAATATGTTTTTACTGAAAAGACACATTATCATAAAAAAAAAAAGAATTAATTAAAAAACAACTTGTTTGTATTTTGTATTTTTTCCAGCGACATTGTTTCCAATAAACTTAAACATTTAAAAAATGAGAGATCATGTATTCTATTGGAAGTTTCTGCATGTTCCTTGATCTCCAGTCTTCAGATGTTCTGCTTCTGCCTTTCTGTTTGAAGGTACGCTGTCACCTCATACTGTGTGGAACCGCGCCTAAATGCAGTGGAACAGTTTAACCACTAGGTGTCGCTGTGCCGTCACAATGACGAACAAAGCAGTCAGTCAAGTGTTGTTTCCAACACAGAATGTTTTTTCACTCAGAGACAGGAAATCAGCTCTTCCAACAGGCATGTCTTCCTCATACAGCACACACAAGGAGTAAAGCAACACAAAAATATACAATTAGAACCAAAACACAGCATCAACACGCTGCTCCAGCAGCCGGGAAAGATCACTGATCACACCACCTGAGTCAAGTTAAAATGTGAGCAAATCATGTGACTTGAGCCATCCTTTGTGAGATAGAGCTAATACACTGACCACCTTGTTTGTCATCTCCGTTGAATTTCTACACATCAATGAGTTCTATTCAACTGTGAGGAGTTCTAGATATTTTTTTCTATCTCGGAGGTCAAGGATGTCACTTGCTTAAAGCAATAGCAATTTGATTAGTCTTAAGATTCAGATATTAATTCACTTGTTTCACTGTAAATACACATAAAAAGGAAATTGACTGTCTGGGATATTAACTTGAACGTCACCATTTTTTGTATGAAAAAGTTTCAGCTCAAAAAAATTTCATGCAAAGTAGGACTTGCATGAAATCCAACGAGCCGTATGAAAACTTCAATTTCTGTTACTGTATTTCTATGTTTTCAATGTTTGTTTTTTTGGGTTTACATAAAGACTATTGACGTCATTTTACTACATCATAATAAGATGGATCAACCATGCTAAATAAAGTTTATCCCATCCTAAGCTGATTCAACCCTAATAAATCATAGCGAACCAACCTAAGTGCACCAAGTGAGACAAATTATATAATCCTTTTTTCTTAATACTTCGTACTTTCCATGACTTTTAAATGAATTCAGAAAGTTCTTTTTTGAGAATATGAGTGGCTTTGCATACATATATATTATATATTTCTAATGTTTACATCATTCCCAAATAAAAAAAAAAAAGTATCTGTTGAACGGCAAATATTATTCAATCATCCAGCAGCCAGAAGCTCAGTTTGGAATCTGTCATGCAGCTTTTTTTTTTCATGAAACTCTTGCCGTTGTGCCGGCAAAAAGCCAGTCTTTAATTTTTGTCTCCTTGCCTCATGTCCACATACAATGCTGAGCCCATGGGCTGATCATGATGATGGTGTGAGACCAACAGCCACATCTCTCATTTATCTCATGTCTCTTTTGCTTCAGCAACTTTTCAAAAAGAGCCAACAACCAGTTCTCTCAGTCTCACCTGGACGGAATCGTCTGGTTGCACTGCTGACGGAGCTTACAAGCAGCACAAGTTAACAGAAGTTGCCTTTTTTCTCAACAAGCTGACTATCTGGTATCTGTTTATATAGTTATTATTATATTTTTTATTGATACGTTTATCTGCTTTTACTTTGTAGCACTTTGAGATTTGATCCAAATGTAAAGTTTGTTATAAATTAAATGTATTATTATTATTATTATTATTATTATCTTTCCATCGGCAAATTCCATAAATGTGAGCGAGCAGAGCCAGAGCGGTTGGATACCAGACAACAGTCTTTCCTAAAATCTGTTTTTGTACGAAATATACCAGAAAGTGTTTACTTTGTAGTTCTTGTGGGAAATTGTATCCAACCACCATCAAGAACAGGGAGTAACCGAGTGTCCCCACAAAATCATTTCAAATCTCTTGAATCTCAGCTAAAATAGTTTGATAATGTTCCACTAAGCCTTTGTGGTTAACCACTACACAAATATGTATCTCATCTTTAGTTATACTGCATTGTTTGCCACATTGCAAGAGGCAAGCAGTAATAAATAGTGACATTTCAAAATAAAAAGGCCTCTGGAATGAAAATCCTCGAAAATTGGCTGATCCCAGTAAAGGCTCGATTGTGTCTCTTATGAAATCTATACCATTAAAGAATTGGTGATGCGTTTCACTTTATATTCTTGGCTGAAGCACACTGTGTGGCTTTGATATTTTCCCTTCATCATTTTGTAGTAGAAACGTTTCCCCTGCTGGTATTTTGTAATATCTCAGGAAAAGCTATATCACGAGACTCTCATTGGGGCTAATTGTAAGGTTTAGAGTACCTGCTCTGGTGCCACGCCACTGCCAGTCAACGTCACCATCAAGTTGGTCATCTACCAGGTGGAACGTCAGGAAACCGATTGCCTCAACATTTACAAGAACATTTACAAGAAAAGTAGATCAAAGTTTTTTGATCCAAATATAGTTTTTCAGGTTTCATTTAATTTAAAATGATTTATCTATTGGACTTCTTGATGCAACCGTTTTCCTTACTTATTAAGTAAAGTCAACCAATAATAGTTTACAAAGTAACCACCACACTATACATTCTAATAAATTGACATTCCTTTAAGAAATAGTGAGAACATTGATTTACAGTTTGGCTATTACTTTGTTATTAAGACAATTAGTTTATCAATTTCTTGTCAAAATAACGTTGACGAGTCTCTGGAATGGGAATGCTGGGGGTCATCTGGTTTTGCATTCCGCTAGTCTTTTGTCTTAACATGTTGCCAGTAAACCAAATGCGCGCACACGCACACACACACACACTCACACACACACACACACGTAGACTTGCATAATCGAGCGATCATCCATCAAGCTCTGACTGAGGATCTGGTGAGTGCGGCGTAACTGAGAAATCATTGACTAGGAAACCGCTGGGTAATGGAGTCTGCATCATATTGGATAAAGACAGGGAGACGCCTGAGCCTCCTGCTTTTATGTGGCAAGAGTGGAGACAAGTTTGGCAAAATCTAAGGTAAAAAGGCAGACACAGAAATATATAGGCAAGGCCAAAACAGAGAAACGAATCACTGGAGCTGTTAATTGCTTTTCTCACTTTTGGCTATTGCTTCAAACCACACGACACAAACACTGGTTCATAATTAGTAAATGGTCAAGAACACAGCACTGGTGTTCTTCACTGGTGATGATGACGGACGCATAACCCACGTACAGCATGAGGTTTTGACATTTATGTCTGATACGCGCTTTGTTCCCCTTTTTGTCTGTGTGCGTGTGCATGTGTTCCCTGTCATTGAACCTGCAGCAGACCGTTAATGTTTCGAGCATCACCTTGCAGCAATTTTTATTGATCTGGCAATGCATGCTGGGAGAAAAGATTGCTTTCAAAGGTCAATGTTAATATCGAAAGGTTAACATGTTAACTCTGTGCTGTCGTTTGTTTACATTCATGCCTGACGGGATAACTATTGTGTAGCTGAGTGTATGTGTGTGAAATTAGGTCATTATCTAAATAATAAATGGCCAAGGGCATTGTTGCTGTAAGCAACATTGTTATCACATTTATTGATGGAGTTTGCATCTTTTTATGTATCATTTTCTTCTTTACTGTTATGACAGTCATAAACCCCCTGTTCCAACATGACAATATACATGACTAAATGTGAGTTTGTGAATACCTTATATGCAAGGATGTAAGCACAAACCCATTGTTGGATTAATGTTAGTTATTACTACTAATATAAAACATTTTTAATACGATAAATTAGTGACCTCATACTGCAGAATGAATAATAAATGGGAAACATTTATGTGAAATACAAAATCACAAAATGCAATCTCAAGCTACATGAGCAGGTATTAAGAAATGTAACGGAAACAAGACTCTAGTTGTCGTCCCCGACAGCAAGGGGCATATACCCCAAAAAGCCCCGATCCCATGCGTTGTACAAGCAATCACCGTGATTGATCTCCTCGACCTCAATGTGAAGTTTTGGCCAGAAAACAGTGTTTCTTGTAAAAAAAAAAAAAAATTTAAAAGAACATTGTATAAATTTTGAGTAAAATATCAATTATTAGAGTAAAACACGATGTATACAGAATAGAGCTCATTGAGACAATTCTTATGCACCAAATTTGGACAAAATCCGACAAACCTCTGAGAAATTATGGGCCACAAACCTTTTGAGCTAAAGCCCCTCCTAGTGTCAGAAAAGTACAACCAACTTATTCAGAATCACCCCAGTTCTTCCTTGCACTAAGGGTATATGTGGTTATAAAATTTGAAATTGATCCATTAAATAATTTTCCAGTTAGTAATGATATAATATCCTCGACTTTTTGGGCCTTTAAACAGAAACAGCATGACTTCAGTTACAATGAATTACTTGAGACTTTGAGTAATGGCACTCCAACTTCACATCTCTCTCCCATTCATCTAGTCGGAATATTTAGATATTAGTGCAATCTTGATAATAATGATTTATTCATAATTCAGCTAATTTGAGAATTAGATTTTCATTCACTTGAGAGCTTTGTATTTGGTAGGCAAGGTTTCAAGGAGAACTGATTTTGAAGGTCTCTATATTTTTTCTTATTGCTGTTAATTTTTTTGTAATGTTTTTTTTAGACAAAGCAGTTACAGTGATGCACATAATCATGGGAGTCTATTGATTCAAAAGTCATTAAGAGTAAGGTATGTGTAGGTAATTACTGCCAAAGTGCGTGGTTCTTTGGAGAACACAGCATTTACTCTCTTGGCCTTCACTGGCGCATTTTCTTGTGACACAGCGAGAGCCGTGAGTCTCTAAAACCTCATTATGGACATCGTCTTGTAGTTCTATTCCATCTATGACCTCACTCTCTTGACACCATTCTACACTTTAATAGCAAACTAAAACCCCTCCATTTCACACCTACTCCAACGTCTTATTCATTAAAATGATCGCCTGAATAAAGTTTCTGTCCACCGAAGTGTTCATCCGTTTCCAGTCACTCATCCACTGAGTTCAAGCCTGACTGAAGAGCTGCACTCATTCTATTCAAATGCAACACTGGATTTTCATTTGCTGGGTTTAGCCGAGGTCAGCCCGTGACAGGAGATCAGTGTTTGTCAGACAGAGAGCAGATTGGTTTGACCTCTGTTTTTCTCTCCTGTCCAGCATCAGATGTTTATCCCAATTTGTGTGACAGACTCGGATGTGAGCCGCTGCGTGTGTGATATGTCCATACATGGTACAACAAAGCAGTGGCCTAGACTCAGGCAGGCTGAGGTTGATAGATAGTAGTCAAATGTCTGTCACAGGCCAGGGAAGGGGGGGAAACTACAAAGGTAAGAGGAGACAGAGGGATACATTTTGATGTTGCCCCTGTGAAAAAACTGCAAGTAGAATGGGCTGTCACTGGGAGCTGACATAAAGTGATGAGCTGTCAGGCTAGTTTTGTTTTTCCGCATTAACAAGTCCACATCCTGAATGTTGCTTTTGCAGCCAACCCCCGTTGTGAGCCTCTGTAGTCGACTAGCCCATGATAACATGTGCAGGGATATAAAAAACCCAATTTACCATGTGTCAAATGTTTTGCGTTGTCAAGGCTCCACTCCTGAAGGAGGTGGGAAAGGTTGGCACTTAAAATGGAGGTGCCTTACTCTGGGAGGAGGCTGAGGCCAAACGGACGATGGGAAACCTTCTTAAAGGTAATGGAATGAGAACCCCATTAACCTGTGATTAGAAATCCCTAATGTCATGAAAATAAAGACCTCCTAATCGCCATGGCCATCAACACAAAAAATTAATCAGTGAATTGTTAAAGGGTATAATTCTGGATGTGATGTGTGGGATTTTGTGTTTCGCAAACTGCTTTTGGATTGTTTGCACCTTTTGAGAGATGGATTAGGTGCTCTCTGCTTGAACATTGTCTGCAACAGAATGCCCATCGGCAGCTGACAGAGCATGGAATGACTAAAAAGGGGGGAACGCATCAATCTATTATCCATCATTCTATGTTTGAGTCAGCCGCGGCACTTGTGCACATTGGAGTGTGATCGAAATGCACGCAAACACACAGAAGAGTAAATACAAGTAGGAGCAGTCGATCTGTGTCTCTCGCAAACACACATGCACAGAGATGCATGCGTCCACACGCACTTGATGAAGAGCAGGCTATAATGATGCTCTTACTTATTCAGAGCTGAGCAGAATCTCCTCATTGTGCTGCTGTTGATTAATGGTAACTAAAGGGCTTGTATCTTGAGTAGAATGAGGGGCTTATTAATCAAACTAAGATGCTTAAAACAAGTAATGTTGTCACCACTTCCCAGCATCGAGGAATCACGAGTAATCCCTCATCCTTCTCTCACTTTCCAACACAAAACCCAAAAGATTGATATAATCCTTTGTGTGGGAATACGTGTATTTTTTTTGTGTTTGATACCACAGGTTCTTGTGTCTGTTTCCGCTGTACAACAGATGTGCAGGGAATGTCTGGATGGAGGATTTCCTGTGTGCCTGATAGCAGGGGGCAGGTACCATCAGTCTTGGCATCATTGGCAGATTAATGAGGCCGCCGTTTTTAGCTCCTGCCTTGTCTCTTTGTTTGACCTGATATCAAAGAGTCGCTCTTCAAATGCACAAAACCCTTTTATTTTATTTTTTGAGTTTTACCCAACTTTAGCCTTTTAACTTCTCACAGACGTCTGGTTGAAGGGCTTAGTCGGCAGCAAGAACTTTACACAGATACAGAATGTATCAATTGCATTCCACAGAGGAAGATTGCCTCAGGAGTTACACTTTGCACCATAACTTTGTTCCAGCATTTGCCATTTAAAAAAACATATTGCATCCTCCATGATGAACCTATTTTCCATTACCTCTCTGGAGCCATGACCTAGATAGTACAACGGAGTGGTGCTTTGGCTCGGGTTGGTCAAGACCCCCTATTTGGGGAACACTCGTCCATAGCACATATGTATTCGGCCTCGGCTCTGAACTCATATTGTCAATGGCCTACGCACAGAGTCCGGAAGATGGATGGCGCCAGAACCCAGCCTAATAACCTGTCTATCCCCCCGGGGTCGGTGTAGCACTGCTTTCTTCTGTCACCTGGGTCTCTGCACTGTCTCCATATTGACTTAGGCATTTCATTTTGAAGGATTCCTATTCATCTCCAGGCCGACCTCTCCTGTTTCTATGGTCTCTATGAGAACCAACTCACTGTCTTTTTCTGCCTTTCTTTTGTTCAACTATTATAATAAAGCCGCTCCTTTTGGTGTGTGCTTTCGCATCACAGTCCATACCTCCCCCTTACGCTCTCCTGCATCACATATCTAAATAACGAGTACGGGTCTGATTAAACACTGCTTTAGCTCTAAAATACAATTTGCGTTTTCTTCCTAAAAGGTCTTCCTTGTTTACAGTGAGTACTCCCTGTTCTCAGTACTGTTGTCAGCATTCGAAACAAACCGCACATCAATGGTCCTGCCTGATTCAACAGGAAAATAATCTGTTTCTTTTCTTTCCAGCAACCAAAACGGAATCGGTAGGCAAGGGACAGAGAGGAAAAATGTAAAAGTCAGGGCACATTGGTCCTGGGGAGGTAAACATTGGTTGCATCTTACACGTTGAAAGCGCAATAACCTTTGGGGTCGGCTCAAAGATTAGAGAGAATGGAAAAACATTTAATCCAAAACAGGCTGTAAAATACCGCCAGGAAATGTGGTCTTCTTTTTTGTTATTTATAACTGGTCATCAAGAACAAATAGACAGGTAGATGAATGATTGTAACAAAATGAATCTTGGGTTGCTGCACTTGAAAGCAGAAAAATGCAGACACAGAGGGAATGAGAGGCTCCCTGCCATGTGTTTGGGCTCGGTGTTGGTATTGGGCTGAGGCTCTTGAGCTGTAGTGAGTAAGTGCTTGTGTGGCTTTGTGTGGATCCTAATAAGAGTGCTGTGTGGGTGAGCAAGTGCACGCACATTTTTGGTGTACGAGCATTTGTCCGTGTGTGCGTTATGAGAGAGGATGTGCAACAGCAGCAGCACTATTGTTCCTACCGCGCCTCATACTCTTCCTTCCTTCCTCCCCCCACCCGCAGGATGTGGACAGCAAATAGGGACAGATTGCTCTGTGCTGCTCCAGTATTTGGAGATGACCTGGGGAGTCATAGGTGAGGATGACTGTTATGGTGAAAACTAAGGCCATGTGGCTATCAAAGGCCTACATAGCATCCAGCATCGGGGGCCATGCTGTGCTGTGTCATGTCACGCTAGAAGGCGCCACTCCTCGCCGCACCATTAAAAATTATAAATGCTATCATCAACCTATTTCCCAAGTTAGCAGCTATTGCCTGATGTTCCTGAAGCATCATGTCTGCCCTAGTTCATCTGTTGGCCTTTGCGACAGTTTGAGGAAAGATTATTAAATGTGAGTCACTTTGTGTTTCCAACATATTGGATATTCCTCATTGTAAATGTTAGGAGTTTAATTGAAAAGGGCCCAAAAGAAAACTATAGTTATACAAGCTTCTGGGAGGAAAATGCTCTTAATGTACCATCCCAGCGTTCCTTTCCAGCCACTCCTCCTGTCTCAGCTACAAGCCTAACACCTTCAAGGCTACTACCTCCAAATTCTCAATTTATTCAAATAAACTACCTTAAATTTTTGGAGTCTGCGTATGGCTCTTGGATCCAGGCAAGAGTGTTTAATACCTTCATGGTTATATCTTTGTCTGAAACGCTACATAGCACTTTACTTTTAAACCCCATACTGCTCAACCTATAGCCATTAAATCCATGATATGAAAAGCATGTCAAAATCTAGGACAGGATGCTGTTTCGGAACAGCTCGGAAATATTAAGTCATCTAGTGGCCTCAGGTTTAAACAGGACTACACAGCTCCATCCCAATTCTTCAGCTCCAGGGACATGGAAGAGCACATTCAGCCTCAGACAGGTGTATGGTTCTTGGCTACAAAGCAGCCACTGCCCCTCTCCTGCTAAGGCAGACCTTAGCCCTTTGTGTCCTTGGGGGGGAAAGCCCATTGTATATACCATCTGCCGCGACACACGCTCACACAAAAGAGGTGACAGGGAGGCAGCTTGTGTGAGGTGCTTGTTTAATATCATTAGGGGATGCATTTGCATTAGCTAAAAGTGATTAAGAAAATTTTCTATGCAAATGCTATTTGCAAGTGTATGGGTTTAAGGGACGAATGAGGGTGACCACATATCTGCCTGGTTAGCATTTTATGTGTCAGTGTTAGGGTTTGGATAGCAGAGTGGGTAAACAACCTCAGGAAATTATTGAGCATTGACAACGGAGGAACATACAAATCTCAGATGGATTTAAGTAGACATAAAGGATCCCTGTGGATTCTATAAATACATTCTTTTTTTAATGTAGCACACACTCTCGGCAACGGGTATTTAACTCATTTGTGATTGAATTTGGGAATAGAACTCCCATTATTTTAATGATTTTCTCACAGGGCGGTATCTTTGCCCATGTTCTAGGCAGCCGTTTGAATCTTCTCCCATGGGCCCGAGCTCAGCTTCCTTGTGTTTGGATGGCGGTAGTTTTGATTGTCGTCCGAGAGGTGACGCTATTTCCCTTCAATGAAACGGAAGCCGTTTCAAATAGGTCAAGGAAAAGTTTTGTTTTTTGACAATGTGAGTTGGGCGGGGATGCTTGCTGCTGATTGGCTGGTGAGTTTCAGCTCCGAGCCGCTGATTGGACGAGGCTGTCTAAAAGGGCGCTGTGGGGTCCCCTTACACCACCGCCGCTAACCCCCCCTTGCGCCTCGCACCCCACATCCCCTGTGCTCGGTTCTTCCCCTGTACTGATAGTCACACATTGTTTACTACGGCTTGAAATGTGACTCACAGCTCAGGCTCTGTGCTGGAGGAGCGCTCTGACATCTGAGGGATTCTTTCCGACGCGCGCCGTGCGTCCTGTTTATTTTGGGGACGGACTGTGGAGGCTACCCTTCTGCCATGACATTGGATTTGTTTGCGCGTTTGTGCGCGCTGGTCCTCGCATCTTCTGCCATGGAAGGTAAATAAGAGATTGGAACATTACTTGTTGTAGATGTGGAGATTGTTCACCCGTGGGGCGCCTGGTCCCGGTTTGCCTGCTGCGCTTCCTGCCGGGCTCCGCCGCTCCTCTCACATCTGGACACAGGGATGTCACACACGTGGATCGCAGCAGATTGCCGTCCTTCTCCCGTTATTTCAGAGCGGCTGCTCTGTTGGTTGTCACTGATGTCAGAAGGCTGGTGGTCTGATTTAGATTTAGGGTCACATTTGGGGCTGATTATTGGCTTCTTGGGCGCCCAGATTTGTTTTTCTCTACAGCTGGTGATGAGCAGCGGGTTATCTATAAATTTAAAAACCTTTTGGAATCTCAAAATCTCCTGAGAATTTTTTTTCTGATGAAAAAGGAAGGCTACATTGACTCTAAACACGTTTTCCCATTAAATTCTACATATAAAATATTATTAATTCAAGCCCCTTTGCATCCTTCTGCGGTATTTTGAATTGCTGAGACAAACTGTCTTTGGTTATCAATATAAATATCACTGGAATCTGGGAATTAATCTTTTATCTTTTTATCTTTTATATACTTTTGAAAATAAACCACTCTGAAAAATTTAAACAAATGGCTCCCCAAAACCCTGAATGTCCCTGTACGTATTTTTTCTCCCCCTGAATATCTCTATTACCTACTATCTGGCTTTGTCTTTTGCATCTCCTCCTGTTTCCTCTTTACTTCTTCCCTCAGACACATGCTTATCTGGACAAATAGGACCACTAGTAGCTAGTATCCCCTCAGTTAAGCATGTTTTTCATTTCCATGGTGGGACTTTAGGGACTGAACACTGTGCTTCAGTCCATCACATTGGCTTCTGGATGGATGTCCTGGCTCACGTTACAGTACAGTAGCTCATCCTCTCAAATGAAACACACTGCCTGCACAAATAAAAACATTTTTTTTTTTACATGCAGCTTTTCTCCATAATCATGGTCCTGTTCCCATCCCATGCTGTGCTCTATTATTTGGCGGTGCGTTTTCTTGTTTGTGCTCCTCAGATTTCTTCACAGAGATGGATATCAAAGCCCAAATTGCTGCCTCTGCCTGAATGGGCTTTTTACTGAGGATGAAATGACAGTTCACAGATGAGTGGAGGATTGGAGGGGGGACTGAAATTTACTTGCATGGCGAGGAGGGGTGTTTGATTTCTAAAGGATGGGATGAAAAAGGAGCAGATGGGCTGGGAGATGGCCTCCAAGTTACCTCGGTACCGAGGCTGAAAGTGATTTCCTTGTTTGGGTCACTAATTGAAAGGAGGTGGTCCCATTGGGACCTTAAATTCTTCACTGATCTGAACTCCATTCTGTTGCGCTTATAGTGTGTGTGTGAGTGTGTGGGTGTGTGTTTTGGGGTGTGCTTTTGTGCCAGTGGAGCTATTCAATGTATTATCCCTGCCTTTTCTGATGCCCTTAATCTGATTATGGTTCTAAATCTCATGATAATCACAAAGTGTAAAAGATATGTAAAAGTAAAGATCAGCTCTGACCATATGGACGGACACTTGTGATCTTTCTAGACACAATACATAAACTCATGGAACCGTCAAGAATCCCTTGAAAGAAGGTTGATTATGACGATTCACAATAAATTACAGACGGAGAGTTGAAACTTTAGTGTGGCGTGATTGCTAGAGCGTAAATGAGCGCATGTCTAAATCAGGTGCAATGAAGGACCAATGCTGTTTAATTGATGAGTTGATTATAAACGTGGCAAATTTTTTTGATCTTATGTTTCAGCACATGGACAATCCCACACACTTGATGACAGGATATTTGTTAACAGAAATGCATTTTCCGACAAGTTTTTGGAGGGGCGGCATGACTTAAAGCAAGGGGCTTACAGTGGGGAGATTGAAGATGGGGATTTAAATGTCTTTAGAAAAGGAAGACGGTGCAGGGCTCTGTTTCTCCCTCATTTGTCTCTCTCTGATTTTTTTTTCCATCATCTTCCACTTTTCTTTATCTTCTTTTCTCTTAACCCCTCCAAATCTCACCAACACCCCCCTCCTCATTTTTTATGGCGATGTCTTCCATAATTCTCTTCACTAATCTTAGTATTCCTCTCTTTTCTCCCTGGTCTCCTCTGCTGCTTGCTCTCTCAGTGGTGTGTGTATGGTTTTGCCAACGGCAGCAGTAATTCTCCCCTACTTACAGAGCCATTGCTTATTTCTGTTTGCCCTTAAACCAATTAGGCTTAGATAAGCCCCCTCATTTAACGGCCTGGAACTGGGTGGAGGAGTGAAGGGGAGTTGAGGGTAGGGGGATGAAATAGAGGTTGAAAGATAGACAGGGACTGTTGGAGATAAAATGATTAGAGATACAGAAGGAGGGAGGTCAGTGACTTTGAGAAATGATACAGTATGTGTGTTATACAAATGAATACCCTCCAAATGTACAGCAGTGTGGAAGTATACTAATACTAATATTAATACTAATGAACTCTACTGTCAGTAAGTGGAATGATAAAGCATGATTAGTAATGTGCTGTAACCATGTAACCGGCCCTTAAGGAAATACTATGTGAAGTACGTGTAATACTAGGGTAGTACCTCTATCTTGAGGGCCATGGGTAAACAACAGTAATATCTAAATTCACAGTATGTCGTTTCTGCCACTAGGGGCCTCTTAGAAATAAACTCAACAAAGTGCAAACTTCCACCCTGGCAGCTCAGTTTCCCCAATTATCCCCAGACATCACAAACATCATGGTCACTTGTCACAAATACACCACGGCCGTAACAGACTGAAATGATGGAAAAATCCCTATCCTACAATTTTAAAGAAAGAAGACGGATGTTCAATAGTGCTGTCCTTTATTCAATTTGATGGGGGTCAAAGTTTTATGGTAATATATCAAGTAGTTTGTTGTAGTATGTATTATATATTGTTTTTCAGAAAGCCCAGCGATATAATTGTTATGGTCTATGAAACTTGGTGTTATGATACTAGTTTAAATTACTCAAAATCCATGGAAAAGTTTTTATTTGTGGGCATGAGCCAATTTTCTGTTTTTATCGTAATTTTGAATCGATCAGATCAGAGAGTTTGAGAGAGTAAACTGAGAGGTAGAAAATGAGGTATTAGTAATAGGATGAGGAAGATGGTACCAATTCATCAACTAGTTTTTTTTTACCGTTCTTGTTGTTCATTGACAAACATAGATAATTGTATAATTCTGAACCGTACACTACTGAAATAAAAGTAAAAAAGTATATACGGCTCATTTCAAGGGTCAATGTCTCTGAGCTGAGCTACTGCTCATTGTGCAGAATATTCTGCATTAGCATTCAGGGTTTGACAAAGTATCACCTTATTGTTATAGTCTTGGAACATTTATTTATTTTAATCCGAGCACCATAGCCAGTGAAATTGGGTTTAAACAGCTTTTTTAATCAGTATATCAAGATATGTATCCTGGAATTTTGAAAGAAAAATGCTAACAACCAAATCAGCATTAGTTTGAGTAACAAGTAAAATTACAAGTAACATCCTTTTTATAAAGTAATGAGGAAGTTGAGGATGTTTTTTTTTCTTGTTACTTGAGTAAGTGGTTAGAGTTTTGCGAATAATTTGAATTAAAGATCATGGATGTAGACAATACAGTAATTTTTTTTGCATCTCATTTTAACAATTTTTAAAGCAAACTGTATATAAACTGAGTGACAAATTTTGATGGACCTTGGGAGAAGGGTTTGGCGTGTAGCAAGGAAGCCCGTTAAAGCAAACTGTGGCCGATTTTGGATGCGGACAGAACAATTTATTTTTCCCACTCTTTTTTGACATTGCAAGACCGGATCATTTTTGAGTAGATCCAGTAGATCTATGATTTTTATTTGACTTTCTTTAACAATGCGAGAGCTCAGAATACAGTCAGAAAACTATAAAGTCTATTTCATTATGGGAAGAATCTGTGTAACAGGACATGCTGACTTCAGGAAGAGTTCTTTACCCTAAAACAAATGTAAGGCACAGATTGAAATTCAACCTGCATGTTTCCGTGGCGGACTGATATGAATACAGCTGTTTTCTATAACTTGTGGGGAGATGGGAACCTCTAGAGGGAGTGCACCATCCTCAGTTTGGTCCGGCTCCAGAAGTGTGGAGACGGAGAAGCGTGTGGAGGTATAGTGCACAGTAGATGATTGACAATGCTCAGCTCCACTCAGACATCGACAAGAAGCCCTCATGCACCTGATTTGTTGGCTCTTTTGGAAATGTCACATTTCATCTATCACTTCCACCAAAATCAATGTCTGGGAAGTCGCTCTGCATAACACGACACATCCTGGTCAAACATCTATTCAATCAGGCTGAAATGATTCTAAATTGTTTCACAAACTTAAATCTAATTGTGAAAAAAGACCGAGTAGTGCCACAATCAAAGTCTTCAACTCTCTACTTCTCCATGATGTAAGTTGTGTGTGCTCACCAGCTGTGCGGAGGAGACAGCCTGTGAAAAGAGTCCTGTTGAGTCTCTAATGGATGTGAATGAAAGATTGCTCCTTTCCTCTGCTCTCTTATTTCAAATGGTTAGAGAAGGGAAGAATGAAAATAGGAGCATAACATCGACCCCCGTAGTCTGAGGTGGTTTGCGAGTGTGTGATCGCTCACATGACTGTAGGAGCCTACTTTGGCAAGAGGTACCACTGCCGACCTAGTACCACCTGAAGTAGAATTCAATTTTGTACGACTTTGTGTGTATTGTCAGTTTGGTGGCTGTGCCGTCAGTACAGTGCTAAAGCCATTATAGCTGGCAGGGACGGCAGACATGGCCTCGTCCCATAATAGAGCCTTTATTTTGCCCACAGTGAAAGATTACTCAGTGTTATGATGTGCTTACGAGGTCTAGTCATCTATGACGACCCCCAGTGTCAACCCCTGCCTGCAGCTCGTGTACCTGCAGTGCTGTAAATCTGTTCTGTAAAATGTTTTGCTTGCATGCAGGCGAGGAGACTGCAAACTTGTGGTCCGTGCAGGTTTTTCGCTTTTCCACAATATGGGTTTTCACACAATGCAGCACACACTGCAGTATTCTGTACAATTTTTATCCTCTCTTGAATAAAATGATCACTAGCTCTATTTCTCTTTCTTTCACACACACTCACTCTCACACACACACACACACACACACACATACATACACACAGTATCCCTGACAGCTCACCTTACCCCAGAGACCTCTGAGCCATGGGAGGACCAGATGGTGGATGCAGGTTGGGGGCTGGTATGCATGTACACATTTTTGTGTCAGTATAAGAATGTGTGTTTGTCGTTTATGTACCTATCAGGAGTTTGTGTATCTATCTAGAGTAGTTTCCTTTCTTTATTTCACCATGTACTTCTTTAATGTTCCCTAACATGTCACCTTTCAGTATCTCCTACACGTTCCAGTGTCCACAGATTTGCCACAGAGATGCTATCAGCTGTGTTAGGTTCCGTCTGTTTTGCTTCATGTTCGGCCCTTATCGAAGCAGGTGGCCGACTGTGGAGAGAGGGCTAAGGCTTTATCGGTCCAATCTGCAGCGGGTTTGCTTATCCCCGACCCACTGCGTCAGCAACATACAGAACACGCCAGAGCTCAGGAGTTGTGACACAGTTCAACCTGAAACCGTGGTCAAGCCACAGCAGACACATAGACGCAGACAGATGGCTTGTTCTGACCAAACCTAGGAGAAACTTCAAGCCAGTGGAAAATGGTTGTACTCGTAATTGTTTGGGCGCAGTGACCCATTTTCCCTTATACTCAGGGATGGGAGTGTGAAAAATGCTCTCTTTCTCATTATTTTTTGTCTTTCGGCTTTTCTCCTCCATTATCACCTGTCCTAGAAATTGGGTGACAGTTGTTCAGTCGGTAGCAAAGTGGAGCCCTTTTCGATATTTGTTGAGCTGGGAGGTGAGAGGAGAAAGCGTTGATTACAGAGCCTTATTCCTCACAGGTCATGCAGCCTTGCTCCTGTTACTCTTCCACCCCACAGCCCCTTTAGCTCCTGTCCACATCAGTCACTCTCTACATCAGCTTCAGCCGCTCTACATCCACAAAGGCCTGTTGTTGAGGCCATTTCTTTTTGCCTGCTAAATTATCTTTTAAACTTTAATGAAATCTGAGTAGCTGCAAGCTTTACTCTTTTCTCTCACACCTCCACTCTACGAAACCCCCCCAGCCAGTTTCTTCTGGCTTTTCTCTCTCTTTTCTCCTCTCACCTGCATTCACCGCACTTTTTTTTGTAGTTAAAAACAGATGCATTTATGAAACATTGTACAACTTTTCTACAAGGAAAAAGTGAAATATGAGCCTGTCCCTCTGAAGACATAATAGATGCAGCATGGGCAGGAAGGGGAGAAAGAGGGGCTCATTGGAACAAAGAGCTTCATTTATGATTGTTTTTGTGAGATCTGTTTTTGAGTCAGACTCAGAATGATTTAATTTGACTTTTAAGCCCCGGGGCTCAGGCTTAAGGGCTGCAAGCTGGAAAGTCACAAGTCAACGTCTGGCTAGGGAATGGGACGAAGCAGGTTAGAGGTGAGGTCTCTTTGTAGCTGTGACTTTGAATGTGTGGGAAACTTTTATTTAAGTCCACATTCAAACTGATAAGTATATCATTTAACTCACTGTGCACACATTACAAACCCACTATGTATCACTTTGTTTATACAGCAAATCTGTCTTAAGTTTAAATGTTCAATATATGGACTTGCTATTGTACTGTGAAAAAAAGTGGTACTTTTTTGCATTTTGAGTGAATCAGCAGCCCAGAGAATGCTGCGTCTCCAGCGCTCAGAGGAATTAGAGGCAGAATGTTAATAGGGCTGAAATTACGGATGTTGGTGGAAGCTGCTCAACTTTTGATTAAATAAAAGCCGGCTCCTCCGAAGGCCATTTCTCATAGGGAAAGAAAATGTACAACAGTCCCCCTCCCCAGCACACATACACACTCAGCCATACACACACACAGCCGCACACACACACACAGCCTTGATGTGTGGAAAGAAAATGAGACGAGATGGACAGCTTAAGGCCTGGGGCCTGTCCCATTATTAATGAGTTAGAGCCAGTGTGTCTCCCAGGTTCACGACATGTGGAAATATTTCACTAGTCGCCTGCCCGCCTCTCCGCTATAAATGTAATCTCTTATTAAGCATAAGGTTCCTCGCAAGTGAGGGGCAGATACACAGAGATTTTGTATGGATGTTTCACTTTGTTCCTCCTGTACTTACATAGAAAAATGGAGGATATTAACTTCCGTACCTGGGTAGTGCAAAATGGACTGCTAACATATATCTGGACATCCCACCTATTAAAAGAGACACTGATTGGCCAATAAGTAGCAGTGGTGGGAGGACAATTTTAACCTTGCATAACAGCGGTGAATTTGCTTGCCCTGTGCTGTTCACTTTTTCTAGCTGTATCAGAAGAGAGCTTTTGGGATGTAATTAATTATTGATTTGAAGCACAGAAGGTAATTGGAAATGAGTAGACAGCATCTCGATCTGCCAGCAGTTGCCTTACGGATGAGGTGAATGAGGCTTTTCTCCAGAACAGCCATGGTCGAAGTGGTCGTGTCGTTTGGCTTTCAAGTTCTGTTAATTGCATAGACAAAGAGAATATATCAGGCATCAGTCAAGGACATTTCTACCGGTTGAACATTTAAGATAGTTCCCAGCTTATACTGACATAGACAGGCTGCATGAATAGTTATCACACAGAGAGGGCTGAGGGAAGATGGAGTTCATTAGTCGGATCCAACACGAGGTCAGAACTAGCAGATCATGAATCATGCCAATGTTGTTGAACTTTTATTAGATGCACAAAGAGTTCAGAAGAAAAATCCCACATAGAAGATTTTATATTATTCCACTGTGTCCTTCTACAGTTACTTTATACATGTCACTCTTGTAGTTATATATGAACTAGAGGTAAAGGATTAGGACAAATTTGTGCAGGAGAGCAGCGGCAAAGAGACCTAAGAGGAGGGGGGTGGGTAGGCCTGTATCTGTCTTTGATCTTATTAGCACTAATGAGGATGCCGGTAGTTTCTGTTGCTAACCCCTCCGCACATCCAGCCCTTTAGAGTGTGTGCATGTTTGTTGAAGAGAGTCCATGGATGTCTTCGGGGAATGTGAAAATCTCAGCCATATAGTAAAGTTGGTTGATTGAAACAGTGACTCAGGGGTATGATGTATGCTTATTTGTGAAGTTTTCCTGCTAAACCAAGGTAGGATACAGTAAGATAGGATAGCGTTCTTAAACATATGCCGTGTCTCAAATTGCATACTTCCATACTTAATCCTACCAGTTTTATTGCAAAGTGTGTTCGGCATTTTGAACGATGGACACTCAGTGTTCGCGTTCTTGGCTACATAATGGACGGAGAGGGGCTTACAACACTCCTCGAGCTTGAGATAGAACAAAAGTATAACTTATAGCAGTGCAACATATGAAAGTCATTTTCAGTTTGTACGAAATGAGGAGAAAAAAATCGGAATTTACATGAAAAAGAAAATCTCCTGCTCACCCATGCGGTTGCTATGTGTCTTCCTCAAGCCCAGGTTCTCTACCAGAGGACTGGGAGTTTGAGGGTTCTGGGCCGAATCTTAGCTGTTCCTGGTACTTTACCCTTCTGGACCGAGTTTCTTAGATGCTGTACCTGGAATCTGCAGGAGCCACTCTTCCAGTTTTCCCTAATGCTCCTATCACTGCTGGGACCACTTTGACTTTCATCTTCCACACCTCTTCCAGCTGTTCCCTCATTCCCTGGTACTTTTTGATTTTTTCGTGCTACCTCTCCTCCTTCCTGAAGTAACTAGTCCATAAATGTCTGGTTCAACTTCTCATCATGTTGCCCTGGTCCCCCAACACCTGTTGTGGATCTGTTGACCCGGGTGAAGTCTGAGCCGGTATGGCTCTCATATTTGTGGTATAAATCAAATCCAAGGTAGGCTGGTAGCATTAAGGAAAGTCGGCGATGTAAACTATATGTTGTTGTTTTTTCAGTGATATGACTTTGAGAGTAGAATGAGGCTGTCCAAATATACGCACTATGCTAGCAAGATGCCTACTGCAGTATGTTTTTAGAGAAAAAAGCACTATACACCTATCCTAAAGGGGCGAGAGATGGACACTGATGTCTGGACCGAGTGAAGTCTAACGCTGGGGAAAGGAACTGCTGGAATATACTGTATACACATATCGCAGTCAGGTAGATTTGAAGAACGTTAAGTGGAATTAGACCGTGAATGAACAGTTTGAGTCTAATAACCACCATAGCCGTGCTGCACTCCACTGACGACATGTCAAGGTGACAGATTCCCAATAAAAATCTGTTTTTCTCTTTCTGTTTCACAAGTGCATCCTGTCAGCATTAGAGGACATTTTGATAGTTTCAAAAATCTATCCCTTATATATGAGTGATGGTGAATCATAATGAAGTATCCAAAAAATAAATTCTCTAATTGCAGAACATCACAGCCTTGGGTCTCTACTACATGCTCAGTGAATTATTTGTAAAGGACTAAACTTTGAGAAAGTTTGTCAAATGTCTCGGAATATGAATGTATAGAACTAAATCAGTCAGCCATTTTTGTTCTTTCATTATTTTTCATAGGACCATTCACGCTTAAAGACAGTGCATGATAAACCTTAGAATAGCGTGTGTGGATATATTTATTTATTTCATGAAATCCTCCTAATACTGGATATTTCCACATGCTAAACAAAACTAAAGTCTAACAGGTGGTTATGGATAGTCACTTTTTCAAGAGAGTACAATATATTTCCTTGTAAATTGTTTTAATTTCAACATATTATATGTTTGAAGGAAGCAGCTAATCTAGTTCCTAACAACATGTTTTTGCCCCCACAGATATGGGGGATTCTGGCATCTTTCTTCCATAGTTTGGGTGTTTTTTGATTGATTATAGGGTCTAAATCTATTAAAAATCCACCTGCTGTCATCCGCGATTATGCTATTTTCAAGTTGTTCACAAATGTTCTCTCATGAGCAGTTTCACAATGCCACCCCAATTGCCAGAATGAATGTTGGCACTGTATAATTCTGCAACCCAGGAATGTTCAAGCTTACATGGAAATACACATTTTCTGGATGAAAATTAGGTAACCTATTTTCCATTTAAAAAAGGACTCATTGATAGACACGCTTGCCCAACCCAAGGTGAAACAGAGAAACACGTAATGCTCCCTTCATGTGATGGTAATAACTTCTAACAAGGTTGCTGTGTGAGTCTGTAAGTGTGTCCGTGGGAATGCACTGTGTGTGGAAGCAGTTCAAAGCATCTTTAAATAAAAAATCTCTCATCCGCTAGCTCTAAAAGGGCTTTCAGACACTTGGCAATGTTTGGCTGAAGGAGGACACTTTCTGACAACTATTATTGACAGTTGAAAATGTTGAGGAACTGTGGGGAGTGACTTGCATTTCCACACATGTTCTCAATCAATTTTAAGCCCAGGTAATGCTTTGGAAATCTACTTCTTAAGAACTTGATGGATGGGTGTTTTGCGTCTGTAAAAATGGAAAAGACAGAAAAACAAACGAGAAGGATCTGTCTCTCTCTCTCTCTCGCTCTCGCTCTCTCACACTCTCTCTCCCTCTCTCTCTCTCTCTCTCGCTCTCTCTTTCTCTCTCTTGATCTCTTTGACTCAGCCTGTTGTCTTGGCTCTGAAGATTGATTGTGACTCATCCAGGATGTATGAGCATTGAGATCATATCATGGATCATAGCATAGGGGAAATGACAGATGTCCTAAATATCCTATTTATTTGAGGAGACGAGTCTATGTCTGTGTCTGATGGATTGGATGCTTTGCGTGGCTATAAAAATGACTTGTCATTTCATTAGTCTCTTTGGGTTTTTGTAGGCACTTAACAGGGCAACCAAAGGGTCTGTCCAATGTCGAACAATGTCCCAACTCTAAAAAGAAGAACTGAAAGTTCATCAATTCATGGTCATTTGTTTTTTAAGCTACAGAATTAAAAAAGAGAATTCCACCATTGTCTTTATGGTTGGAGTATTAATTAAAAATATTGAAAATCGATATTTAAAAACCTTTTAAAGACGTAATCTTACTCATGTCATTTAATTTGATTATTACTTTACCCAATATACAGTATGTGCTCATGACATGTCCATGAACACAGTATGCTCAGTCTTGTTGCTCAAGGTGATCAAGGTGTATTAGACTTGCTTAAGAAAACTTTCATCTACTAATGGTAAAATGCGCACATTAACTCCATGTCACCATGTCAATTAGCAACTATAAAAGCAATTTTTGGTTGTCTTAAACCGTAACTGAGATATAATCTGACGCCTTAATCGATAATAGACACTACTTTGTCTTTATTATATACTATTTGTTGTGTTCACGATCTGGATACAGTTTTATTTTGAGTTAGATGACACATTTATGACACAGGATTATTTTAAATTAGTTAATAGAGTTATGAGACTCCTTATGTATGATGAATATTCAGTAAATAACAGTAAACGGCCTGTTTTTTCTTATTAATGCGTGAAACCAGTTGCAAAAATTTACTCTGGCTGTCTTCCACACAATACAGTATTCTGCCTATTAAACACAGGCCCAAAGGTCTTCCAGTCCCCCCCATTGACTGCCATATACTTAATATTTGAGAGATATGTTTTTTGCCTGGGACATCATGGGAGAGAATGGCAAAAATAGATTATATAATAATTTAATAGAGGCAAAAGTTAGGAATTATTGTGATTTTGATATGACATCATAATTGGCCAGCCCAACATTTAACTATTTTGCCCCTTCTGGAAACTTTTTTCTCTCACGTTCAGATCAGTGTCAAAGAGCAATCATCTAATTTTACTTTAATTGCATGAATATGCCGTCCCACTTTCAAATGGCTTACATTCACCTCACTGGGGTGAATGTAAGGTGTGTGTGAAGTGTGTAAAAGTCAAGGTCGTTTTTCGTGGCATATGCATCCTTAGAGCCCCCAAAGCTACTGAGATGTGTAGACATGAAACAGTGTTGACAAGCCTGCACTGCTGTGATCAGGAAGAGTCACACTGGAGAAAGAAACACACATGCACATACAGACACTACTAAGCACACACAGGTTCCTTTGTGCGAGCCAGACAGTAGGTCAGGTCATTAGTATGGCCGAGCATTTCTGCACTAATAGCTCCTGATTGCTTTCCCTTTCACATCGCGGCGACATCAGCATATTGCTAAGTGACAGAGAATTGCCAATAATCACAAGATGGATCAGTGAGGGTAAAATTAAAGAAACTTGCTGCAGCATGTTAGCACCCCTGTGAAGTCTGGACCCATCAGTAAACCCTCATTTAGAGGAGCATTGTTATCAAACAAATTTTGATAGAACAATCCTGCAATCAGCCATCAACTACAAGCTCATTCCAATTTTGGTCACACATTTGTTGAAGAATTGTAGATGTCCTCTTGAAATGTTTGAGACGCTCCCTGTGTATTACAATGTTTGCTGCTGCTTCTGTGAGAGAAAACAATCATGCGCTTGTCATCAGATCCTGTCTGCTGGGAGAAAATGGAGGAATTTGCAGGGAGCTTGAATGTATTTGACTTGCAAAGGAAGTGGTTGTGTGTGTTTTTCATGTAGATGTGTCCGCGCAGGTGTCTCTTTGTGTTGTCCCAAACTATATTTGCTGAGAGATAGAAAAACTGAAATGTGTTATGAATATCCTTTCCATTCTTCCATAAGGAAACTGAAAATTCCCTGAAAGGTCCTCATTTAGGCTTTTTCCCAAACAATACAATGCCCTGATGACAGACTAACAGGGGGAGGAAATAGCCCTGCAATGGCTAAGATAAAAGAGTATTCTGGAATTCTTATGTGGATTTATGGAAGCAAATAGTCTTTTCCTAACATTCAGGAGAGCGGCATGTCTGGGATATCTGCAAGTCTGTGTAGAGTATTTGTGTGTGACATGCTGACCCTCTTTAATGTCTGTTCACCACATTCTGTGATGTGTGAGATGTGTGAATTGGAGCCTTTAATAGCCTGTCAATCACATAAAGAGATCATTAGAGGTGTCACAGTCAAATCTCTCAAAAAGAAAAAAAAATCCATAGCAATAAATCTGGCACTGATCGTGCGCTGTTATTATTTTTGCCTATTTCCATGTCCAAAATAATCATTGTTAACATGCTTGTTAGCAAAATCTACTGGCAATTGGTTGAGTCTGTTGAGTAATCAGCAGCTTTGTTCAAGGCCATCTGGCTTATCAGAACCACGTCCCCAGCAGAGTACTGCTTTCACCTGGCTGGGCGTTGTATGTATCCGTGGGAAACACTGTAGATATTTCCCTCGTGAATCTTTGTACAGGTGTCTCACCGTAGTGAACAGCACTTCTCTCCTCCAGTGATCTTATAGTGGGCAACTGACTTCATCTTGGGTTCCATATGGACCCTGTTGGAGCCACACTGCTCTCTAACAGTGGGGTAATAGCAATTAGCACTGCATTTCCTGAAGATGGCATGGAACCAGAGAACTGTCACCTCTGCTTCATAGCTTTTAAGACTGGCTTGTGTACGTGTTTGTGGGCATGCAAATGCATGATTGGAGACAGAATTGTATCACGGCACCTGCTTCACAGCAGGGGATGGAACTGCTTCACCGAGGCAAGAAGTGTGAGTGTGTGTCTGTGTGTGTGAAAGGGGTGTAGCTATGGCATATTGTGTGTGATCAGAGGTAGAGCAGTAACTGAATCCAAGCGGTTACTTGTTATCAATGTTACCACATTTCCCTTTGGGTCTGTGGGTGTAATGCATTCTAAAATGCAAATGTATTTCACTGCCAAATATCTAAGTTGTATCAAATGAATGAATGATACATTTTGCACACAGTGGTGATGAGAAAGAAAGCATGCTTGAAAAATGTCATTCAGTGTCATGGGAAAAGGAATATCTGCTTGTAATCCCTAGATGGAAGTCTGTTTGTCAAAATGATTCACTTATGTCCCTTTGAACTCTGTGTCGAAGAACTGAAAAATTGTTTGGAAGGCCATTGAAGTGAACAGGGAGTCTGTGTCTCTGATGGCAGCAGTCGCCCCTGGAGACTGGCCATTGCTTGTCTAAGCTATGAAATGCCTCTTGATCACAGAAAACCTGGATGTGATCATTTGAGAAAAGAGAGAAAAATTTTTTTTGATTTGTTTTCTCACTGAGAATTGTAAATCTGAGTATTTGTGTATTTGTATGATTTTATGTAGAGTTACATTTCAATCACTAGAAACTGAGAATGATGATATTTGATTATTAGTCTGAAAGTCTTTGGCGCTCAGACTCTTCAGTGCGATTGTGATCAAAGAAATATCCCCGCTTTTGAATCTTGATACTGGTGGTGGCGGATGACTCTGCAGAGACTGATCAATAAAGGGGTAAATGGTTCTGTGCGGACTGACCACAGATGGGGAATTGGAGGGCACCATGAAAACACAAGATGAAAGGAGAGAGTCGTATTTAAAACGTCAGCCGTAAGATGATAGGCTAACAATGAAGGTGTGTCAGAGTGATATGGGATATATGTCGGCAGCTGAAAGAGCAAATCTGATATCAGTTAATGCCCCAGTCTATGGAGCGGGAAATTGAGCCTGAGCATGTGTGTGAAAGGTGAGAATAATAAAGTGGTATGAACAGTAACTCTGGCTCGAGTGTGTCCGAATAAACTTTCACTAGTGCTTCCTCATTGAGAGACATGGAGACTTGTTTCACCTATTCCCTTAGAATAGAATAGACTGATAGTCAGTGTACAACAAATACAAGCAAATATGGAGTGCTGATCCATGCAAAATATTAAATAGGCATGTTAAAACAGAAAAAAGACACAACCAATAAATACAAAACTAAAATAGTTACTAAACTCAAATAAGACTACTGATTACTAAAATTTCAATGTTTTCTATTTGTCGGACCCGAGGCCCCTATTAGCAGTACTATACAACTAAACATTTTAGAACTGTGAGAGTAACATGGGGAAATATGGCAATAAAACTGATTTTGAGGACTGATTGAGTTCTTTATATCCCGGAAAAGTCAGGGATATTATAAAATCTATATATCTATCTAAAAACATTTAATGCTGCTACAGATCCTTCATGTTAATGGTATAACCCAAAAAATTATCATTCTCAAATTTTATATCCACATAGACCTTGGAGTAAGGAAGAATTAGATAGGGAAAGGTCCGATGTATTATTCCAAAACTAGGGTGGGGGCTTTTACGTCCAAAGGTTTTTGCACATATTCTCTCAACCGTTGGTCTGATTATGTCCATTACACATTAGAATCTTATATATATCATATTTTACTCCATTCGTTAAAATCTTACTGTAATAGTAAATTTTTTAATCACTATAGGGGAAGCTTTTTTATGAAAAACACTAACCGTTGGTACGTTTATTCCAAATTTGTTCCACCTATCTTGCATGGATCCTATTTACGCCAATATTTTATATTTCCCTCACTATTGGGGAAGTTTGTTTTTTTTATTAAGAAAACCACAATTGGAGTAAAACAGGAAAATGTTTTACGAAACTAAATCGGACCAATGGTTGAGAAATTATGGCCCGAAAATCTTTGGATATAAAGCTCCCTCTGAATTAAAAATATAAAACCAACCTCTCCCAAAAAATCTTTCCAGTTTTTCCTTTTACTAAGCTCTATGTGGGTGTGAAATATGAAAATGAGACATGAAATAGTTTTTGAGTTATCGTGTTAACATGAAGGATATGCGGCGGCAGTGGACACGGAGGCTGTATTGAAAATTCCATATTATCTCCGCCTTTTCAGGGATCTAATTATATTGGACTGTACTTGAATAGAAAGCAATAGAAAGCTCAATGACTATATTTACGTAAAGTTTTACACATGTTATGGGCTGTGATTCTTCATTAAACACATCTTCCAATCACAGTGGGATACAATGAACCTGCATTTTTCATAGTATAGTTTTTATTTCTATGGAAATGAAACAGTCACTAACAGCACATCTTTGTGCGACAAAAGGATCATCTACTTCACGGAGTAACATGGTCATAACTCAGTCTCAATCAATAGTTTCCCCGCTCTCCTGCCATTTGCCTCTTCCTGTCTCTTCTCCTCCGCCCATTAGAGTGCCAGGCTGTGCAAAATGTTGGTCCACTTCATACATTCAGATGATGACTTCTGACATTTCTGGAATTAGCTTTGTGCAGCCGTTGTGAATGTGTGTGCTTTTGGATAGCTGTGCCCACTCGCGTCTTCATATGTCTCTGTGAGCGGGTAAGCTAATGACTGCTGACAGTGCCCATGCTTCTGAAATTAGCCTCGCTGTCTGGCCCCTTGGGAAAGCATGAATGTTAAGATAGAAGACTCTTTAAACCTAGAATCCTCTGCTTATTCCTCTTTTTTCCTAATCCTGCTCCTATGCCTCCCAAGATTGATAAAGATGAAAGGAAATCTGGAAGGGAGGTCATCTGCATTTTCAGAGTTTAAATGCTTTCCATTCTTAGGCTTGAAGATGGCTTGCAAATGTGAAATAATACAAAATATTTTTTCACATCCTCTTAATATTGGGAAAGTGTGGGCTGGGAAGAGAAACGGCACGACAACACGGTTGTGACACTTCCTGGTTGTAACATGGAGCTTGTGATATGCACCATACGAGGTTAGACATTTACACTGACTCTCACCCAAGGTCAGCTGGGATAGGCTCCATCCCCCGCGACCTTGAACAGGATAACCCGTTAGGTTAGATAATGATTTTATTAATTTTCAGATTTTATACCCCCATCATTATGAAGAACTGGATTGATTTGGGAAAGGTCGGTTGTATGTTTCTGACACAGTGGGAGCTTTATCTCAAAGAACTTTCGGGGCATAATTTCTCAACCGTGTGTCTGATTTAGTCCATATTTAGTGCATATGAATCGACTTGAAGTAATCTATTATATCTGACTCTAATAGATCATATTTTACTCTCTTTTTCCTCTAATGAGAGCTTATTTTCTTATAAAAAAAACACTGTTTGTCTGACATAAATTCATATTTCATTTGAGGAATTCAGCGTAGGGCTACTTTTAATGTGTGTCATGTGATATGTGAGATGCTGTTACCATAAGAATCTGTGTGGTGATCTGGAAATGACCAGTATGGCACTAGAGTGTATTCTGTGTAAATTTTAAGTGTGTGCATGACTGGATAGATGAAGGAATGAAAGGCCCCATGTGATCTCGGCTTTGTTAAAGAGAAGTTAATGAGTTCCCTTGTCTGCCTCGCTCATTTTTCTTTTTCACGCCATATATTCTCAACTCCATCGCTTCTTCGTCCTATCTCACTAATATCCTTCTCATTTAGGCTTTTGCTCAAAAGAATATGACTATATAAAAATCTGAGCCAGTGTGGAGCTGGGAATGGCACTACTTGGTTCCATCCCAGTCTCTGTGCCCTCTCTCTCTCTTTCTTTCTCTGTCTGTCAGTCTATACGTGCCTATGGATATGTGGCCTTATTGTGTCGGCTGGTTTAATTTCCATGCTAATTCAAGCAAATCCATCTGACTAATACTGATCACAGATGCGCTGCGTTCTCCCTGGCGTTGGCATAAGTATGTGTTGCCTGTGCAAGTTAGTTTATTTGCTTTTCTTGCATTACACAGTATTTGATTCCCTGTTTCTGAAAAAAATGATCACTCTGAATCAAATGACTGTAGCAGTGATTATTATTATCAGAAGGTGAGTTTACGTGGGACACTTTTCTCCTTTCAGAATTAAAAATTTCCGAATAGCAATGTCGGTCGCCTGTTTACATGACTTGTGATCTTTTCCGACCCTGTGTTTAAATGCATCGATTCATCTAATTGGGAACGCTTTCTGACATGCGCTGACGATCCGCACTCCCGTTCATAAGGTGGCTATAATGCTTCGATGAGCTGGGTGCCAACCGCCAACATGCGCCCAGAAGAAGAATATGACGAAGAGGGCATGTGTGGTAGTGACTTTTCGCCCATCTAACGTCCAAATATGTTAAAATCTTTGAAAGATGCAGACGGGTACTGTTTTGAAGTCGCCGTATTTAAAATGCAATGCGGAAAGCCAGCTGAAATGCCAGCTGAAAAAACCTTTAAGCTTAAGAAAAAGCTTTTACATGCAGCGACTGGCTTTCCGAAAGGTTTTAGACTACCTCCTTGCAAAGGAATGAAATCTCATTCGGAAAGGGTTGTTTACATACAACATTTTCTTTCTGATTAGACGTCTTTCCGGAATCTAATCATAATTAGGCTGTCCATGTTAACCCAACCAATGATGCTAATAATTTAATACCGCAAGTCTGCCTTTACCTTGAGGCTCAGTACAAAGCACCTTTGCAGTCTCTCAAGATTCACGAAGAAGCACTGTATCCTGTCAACTTTAGTCGCACAGCCTGTGTAGTCTGCAGAAGTTATACCTTCTAAAACGTGTTGTGTCTGCAGGCAGTCGAACATTTAAGATGATTGGTATCAATTTGTAAAGTCTGAGAGCAAAAGGGAGTAAGTGAGATTAGGTCACAGGCAAAAAAGAGAACCGTGTCTCAGTTTCACTCCCTTCTGAGACTCCTAGTGTAGTAAGTGACCTAACAAGCAAGCAAAGTAGTGCTTCAATTGTTAATCGGTCTGTTTGTCAAAGTGCTGAGACAGGAATAGAACGGAAGACTGAAAACAGACACCACTTTGTCATTTAACACTTTTTACAGTCACTTCTTTGTCAGGGACACTGGCAGCATTACATTAGTTTGCACAAGCACACACATTGGGATACCAAATAACAAAAATGTGACAATCTTTGTTTCTCAAAACAACTACAACATAAGGACAGCAGTTAGAGCTAATAAACATGGACTCTCTGTCTTTTCTTCATCTCCCTATCCTTTATATTGAGGGTTAGGGTTAGGCTGCACATGAATGATACAGGTTCATGGCATCCGTTTCCCTTTCAGCCTTCATACAGGAGGCCTTCCCTACCACTGCTGTGCTATTAATGCTGTGAATGTAGTCTGAAAGACCTATTGCATGGGCCAAGAGAAGAGAAATGAAACTATTTAGCAGCAAATCTAGGGGGTTGACATGCAGGGGGCAGCACCAGAAGTCAGGGGGAGTCTGTCCTAAAAAGGAAGGGAGATACTTTAGCCGTCTGGAAGATCTATGGAGTGTGATGTGAATGATGTGGAAAGCTGTTTGTTGTATCCTCATTGGACAGGGTGAGCTGACACATCTGTGGCAGGAGGCCAAATCAACTCTGATTTACACAACTCCACCATCTAGAAAGGGGGCCTGTTCAGTCAACCAGCCATTACAGAAGATGTATGGTGAGGGGCAGCACAGTATCAAAAAACAATCAGTCACAGAGACACACACGCATGCACTCACACACAAGCACGTCATAAAAGATCTATGATGAGCAGACTGAAGTACCTTGACTCAAAAGTTATGGCCACTCATGTTTGACACTCAGACGGAAACAGCGACTGCCTCCGCAAACAGGTATTTTGTTAAGGGCGAATCATAATTGCAAATAAAACAAATTTGTGGGCTGTATGCCCGTTTAATTTGGGGTCGCTGCGCATTAAACAATTATTAAAATCTCAAAATGTACCCCTGCTATTAGCTATTAACACTTTGGTACTTTCAGGCTAACTAACACATTGTGTAGTAGAATTCAACATGTATAGGTGTTTTATGTGATTGAGAAATCAAGATTGAAGATCGAAATTCATAAACCTTCTTTTTGTTTACAGGGGAATACAACTTTGTATAGAGATTTGTTCAGACTGTAGACACATGCTTTTAATTTCGAACAGAGGATTAGCCACAAAAAACGCCTGGTCCCTTCGTCCATACTCCCCAAAATGCCAAAAAATAAAGAAAGGAACTCAGAAAAACAACATAATATTGACTGGACAAAGATTGGACAAATAAAGAATCAGGAAAAGAGAAAATAATGAAAGAACAATTAATTCCTCATCGATTATTTGTATTATAATAAAGTAGACATGTAGGCAGTGCAAGAAATTGGTGTAATATTTGCAATCTTTCTGGTCTACGTCAGCACAAATGCAACTGAAATTTGAGCCAATTTTGATTGAACTTTACTCTTTTCAGGGCGACCACAAAGATGAGCGTCACAATTATAAAGCTTGGACATAACAAAACCATGTAGTATTGTGTCTGTATTGTCTTGAGAGAGAAACTGTAAAACTCTTGCAATGTGATGATAAAATACATGATTAGTGATGTTTGTACTGTGAGGTTCAAAGCCAAGTTCTGAGTCATAGAAAACTCCCAGGGTTTTTCTGTGTTGACATGGGATTATTGCCAGTGCATGTGCTTCTTCTTTACATAAGTTTTGTTATCGGATCTTTAGCAGTTGATTGATAGTTGTATTGCTTGTTTTTGGAATGAAACTGGAGCACCTGGTGGGAACCCATGCAGACAGAGGGAGAACATGAAAGGCTCCACTTCATGATTGAAACCCACAACCATTTTGCTGTGAGGTGGGAGCAAAGCACCACACTAATGTGCCGCCTGTCTTAATTATATCTAGGAAAATCTTTGCCATCCATGACTTTTTATCTAAAGGACAATTTAAAAAAGGCACCTTTAGGTTAGGAATCAATAATAGCAGATGACAAAAAGCAGAAAAAACCTTCTTTAAAACTACATAATTTATGTCAGCATTGCAATATTTAGATAAGATGTTTAGAAATGTTGAAACCTCGCAGCTGCACACATCCACATAATCCTACACGGAACCCTTAACGCAACCCTAAAAATCTTACTAACAATCTTATTTTCCGAAAACAATCAAAATCCATTTATTCTTTGCCCAGCTATGCCTACATAACACTATTGTACCAACCATAGTTTAGCGAACGCTGCACCACTGAGGTTGCAGTTAGCACCTCACAAATCTCTGTTTTATGGAAAGCTCCTAAATTTGGACACAGACACATGTGCCCCTAATGTTAGTAGGCTAGCCGTAGATATCTGATCTATAGGACTCGGGTCTGGTAAGCCCAAATGTCTTTGCATAGTCTCACAAAAAAAGGCGTACAAGTCAGGTTGAACTCTGCTGCTTACAGCAAAAAAAGGTCACCAACAATTTACCCCAGTACCCCCCACCCCACCCTCACCGAACTCACCCATCCCTTACACACACTCACAGGGAAATTAATTGGGGTTGGCAAAGCAGGAGTCCCATTCCAATAAATCTCTCCATCTTCTATAATGATAGGTGGACTTAGCAGCTCATTTCCTGCCACATAATTATGACCTGAACATAGAATAGAATTTACCCCACGTTTCCTGTTCTTCCAGGTGCATGCTCCTCTGCTGGTTAGATAGTCTTTCACATAGACATTTTACATTAAATAAATGTTTTTTTTAAAGAAAACCTGTTTTAATTCATTCAAACCATTTCAAAATCCAAGTTCTATCCTCCTCCTTGACCCATTTTCATTAAGCTCAAGGGCAGGTGATCAAGGGAGGCCCTTCTGTTTACGGAGGCTGACGTCAATCAGTGGTCATCTTTCTGCATTGCAATACCTGCCAGAAAAAGAAAAAAGAAACTCTCTGGTTTAAGCCTCATTATAGAGTCATTAGTTATTTTATATATCTCATGGTGCATGAGAATTCCTCCACAGCTGGCCTGTAGTAAATACACTACTGTTAAAGTGACTCATTAGCTCGATATGGTGACCCAGAAATTTGCTGAACTCAAATTTTACGTAATAACAATGTCAAAGCTAAGATTAAGTACATGCGATTGTCAATGCAATTTAGTGCTATCTCCTCATCCCTTTTTCAACTCAGAAAAGGACCAGCCCTAGCACCTGTGTCACATCACTATGACAACTGAATTCAAAGCCTTTGGATGATGGAGCACATCGATGGCGCAGGCTTGCCTATCTGAACTTACTCATACACGCACTTGGTCCAAAAAGAGAGGGATTTTGAGGACAAATAAATCACACAACATGGAGTCTATAGTGAGAGCCCCCCTGATGAGATATAGAGGGCACAGAAATAGGCCATCACAGACCCCATTCCTTCTATCCAGCAGCAGAGTTAATGGCTTTCAGATTTCTGGGTGCCTCTCTTACTCTTTCTATGTTAGGTTTGTCTTTCTTATCTTACAGCTGTAATCTTTTCACTGCCAATTCCATCTTCTCTGCTGGACAGCTATGGTAAATGGCTGCTGGATGCAGGGTCCTAATGAGTGTTTTGCCATGCTGTAGACTGTCTCTCTCAATCAAACGAGGTTCTATGTATATACCTCCTTTGTTCCAGGATTACAATAGTTATTCTGTAATTGAACCAAGCGTTTGAATTGAAGAAGGAAGGAGAGAATGCTGCTGCAAGGCAAGGGGAATCAGAGCAGCAATGTAGACAGGAGTAGCGAAGGTAGAGGGTGACTTTAACAGGAATCCTGGCGGAGAGTCAAGTGAGATCAGTGAGGCAGAATTATATGGCCTGAGTGCGGTGGGCTGAAATGTGCCTTTCCAAGTGTGTGTTTGCTTATGACCGTTGCACAAACCATGATTTTCTATGCTTCTCCGAGCCTCCAGGGAATTTGCTTCAAATGAGTGGCTCAACAACCTTAAGTTAGTCCAATTGAACACACAGAGCCACCAACCGGCCAGGGATTTACTAGAGGGCTCCATCTACAACGGAAGTCCAGTAAAAGTGGTATTTCTTCAAACACAGATGTCATAACCCTGGCACTCCTGCTTTTGATATTCTCACTAAGTAGTGCTGAGGTCATGGGGTGCTTCTGTAAAAGTGAATAAGTATCAAAAAAGAAGTAAATAACTACAATGCATTGAATATGCTACATTAACACTTAGCACACATTAGCACTTTGAGATTTGATCCAAATGTAAAGTGCATTATAAATTAAATGTATTATTATTATTATTATTATTATTAAGAAAATCATGGATTCTTCAAACAAAGCACATGGCTCTGTCAAGGTCACACACAGATTGCAATGTGTATACCCACACACATGTATACGCAGCCTCTTTTCATTCATATCTGAATATGGGGTTTCTAGGGGCAACACTGAGACGACACAATCATCATGCTTACTGTTTGCTAAGCAGCCAAATATCTAGCACCATTAACCTCTTCATCGTAATCAGCCGCAGATGAAGCCGACTCTGAATTGAGGCAGCCTTCAAGGCACAATTAGAATTCTTAATTAAATGTTGCCCTCTCTTGCATTGGCTTTACACGTCATGCAAACCATCATTTGAGGCTGTGCAATGAGTAAGTTTTCCCTCCGCTCAGTCATTGAGGAGCTGTAGCATGGATGCTGTATATCAAAAATACTCAAGTGTTGCTATTTGTTATAGTATGCTTGTGCACTGCAATCTGGTCTGGATCTGCTGCTTTTGCCTCAAGAAATGTGCTTGCGTTTCTTTTTTGACGGCCACCATATTTCTCTTTCCATTTTAGAATTGTTAGCTCTCACTGCAGATATTTCTATTCTGGTGGTTTTTATCCAGGTACACCTGAGGTTTTTTTGATAATGTCGAAGTCTCTGAAGGTTTCAGTGCCTTGAGAGTGCCCGTCGCTCACAAGACAAATGAAAGCTCTGAAATCTCAAAATGCTCTGTGGCCATTTTCTAGCGTTAATGCAACTACCAATGGCTGATAGAAAAATTCCCCACCCAACGCCAGAGTAAATATATGTTTCTGTGCTCCTGGGATTGACCAAGCATGTGAAGGTTACCTGAGAGAGAGGGTCACCCTCCTCTTGTGAACTGCTCCTCTTGTGAGGTATGAAAATGAATCCACATCTTAGACGTTTTCATTGAGAAGGAATGCAAAGGCATTGGCCCTAAATAGACTGAACAGATTGCACCATTTAATACCATTTTATTAGATGCTGCTAGTCTTTGGCCTTCATCTGTGAGAGATGCTAGCATGCATTGCCTGTCAGTTCCACAAAGGCTTAGCTCAAGGGACTGCAGCGTGTGTGATTTTGCATGTGTGCAAGTGTATGTGTGTGTGTGTGTGTGTGTGTGAGTGGGGCTTTCTGGTTAAACTATACCAACAGATAAAGGAAGCGCAAAAATGAAAGGGGAGAGTGAAAGGGATTAACAGATATGACCAACAGGTCTGCTTCAGACAAGTAAGTTAATCCTTCTTCAAGACAACTGTGGTGGCATGTATGCATTTGTGTGAAGCACAAAAAGAGAGAGAGAGAGAGAGAAGAAGGCAAAAATGAGGATGGGGGAGAAAAAGACAACGCATAAGACCTTGTATATATAGTATGTGTAAGTGTGCATGTGTGTGTGTTTTGGGTGTCCTCTCTAGGTCGAAGGAAAACTTAAACAGGATTAGAGGAAATATTGATGGACTGCTTCCTGTAAATCATACTGGGTTGTAAAGCCCTGTACCACCTGCAGGCGTCCTACACCCACATGGAAGTCCCATAGTGGTAGCCCCCTGCACTGCAGATATAAACACAAACACAGGCATACGCACAAGCAATTGTTGAAGATAGAGGTTTTTTTTTTGAGGGGATATATTGCTAGACTCTTAGAGGTTTTATTTGTGTGAATGCTAATCCCATTTTTAATCCGCCCATTCCTGTTGGCATGAAAGGCAGGGATTAACAGACGAAAGGTGAACATGGAAAAAAGGCTCGGCTGGAAAAGAACACTGGGAGACAGATAGCATTCTCGGAACCTCTGCATGATTCTTCTTCAGCTGTTGTGGTGAATGCAGATGAGCTGTCTTTTTTATGAAGTCAAATTCTCATATTGATCGGCAGATTGTGTTGTTCTGTTGCCTTTTTCCAGAACTATTGAGATACTGTGTCTCTCATCATCTCTGCTCAGGATTGGGTTTGATTAAGACATGGTTTAAGAGAGATCCTAAAACATAATGGGAATTTAATTAAATGCATTTACTCAGCGTTCACATGGCAGACTCACGCCGTATAAACCAACTACATAAACAAAAGTAAATATGGTTGATATATTGAAATTCTAAACTTTAACATGTAGAATTCAGAGTTTCCTGGTCAAAATAGTCAGCAATAATCACCAAGTCAGGATTCTCTTTCATTGAGATTTAAACAAGCATGATATGATTCATAGGCATAATTCCTCTGCCTGGAATGTAGCACCGCTCACATTCAAGAGTGTATTCTGCAGCGAGAACTTGTACTTTACACCCAGGGGAGAAGCGCTCCTTCACTACGAGATAAAAGCAAGGTTTTACATCATTAGAAGATGATACTATCAAGGTAATAATAATATCAACCTGTGTTGTGAGTCGGCTCATAGCTGCTGTGAATTGAATTAAGATAAATCTGTCTGTCTGCCTTCCTTGGAGTTTTTTGAATAATCTTAATAGAATAGTTTTAACCTTAATATTGGGTGACAGCTCTGAAAGGTTTTGACAGTCTGTAAATTACCAAATAAAATGCCTGTTTACAAAACATGTTAATATTATGCTTAATATACATTTACACCTTTATGTCTTTTCCATTCTTCTCGCATTTGAAAGGAAAATGTGTAAACACTAGCAAAAAAAAACATTGCTGTCACTCAGCTATTTTTGGAAAACTATTGAACCCATTATGACTAAATATATTTGCATAACGCAAAGCCTTCAAAAAGTTATCTTCTCACAGGCTTGGATCAGAACTCATTGAAACTGTCTGGTGTGGTTCTGTTTTGATAGAGGGCCATCCCATCTCTGCAGGTGTGCTGACAAATAGCCCCTGAACAACGGACAGAGATTTTCAACACTGCATAAAAGAATGTGAGCTTGTTATTCAAGCAAGCCGTTGTGCAAAACAGACGGTATGATGCTTTTATCTAATTTAAGTCCAAGGCTTCATCTGTCAGCCAGTAGACTGAAGTAAAGCAAACGCAAAAATAACACTAAAGAGAAATCTGTTAACAGCGAGTGAGAGGACCACCATCTGGTGCACTGTGAAAACAGACAACAACTATTAAGGTATGCCTTTTAACCGTGTTTGCTAATAACTCATCTGAAGGATAACTGTCCTGTCAACAGCTTTACAAATGATGCTGATTTTAACATTTTTGTCTATTTTCAGACCAACACACAACAGTGTGACATGGAGTAGGTTTTTGCTTTATTTGTGTGAGAGAGACATTTTTCACAACATACTCCAAAGCTTGACAAAAGAGACAGGAACACACATGAACTGTACCAAAAAACTAGTTTAATTTACATAACTTTTAGTAGCTAAACTAAAAAAAATGGTCACTGGACTGTACTAACATAACGCCTTCCTAACAACCCAGTCAAACACATCCATACAGTGGAGGCTGAGGCTATTGGGCAAGGCAACAACTGACCATCAGGTGGAGTTACCATTCACAGAACTAATCATACACAAATGGAACGCCGTCAACAGTCCCATTCAATTCCATTCTATTCCGCTTATGCATGGTCGGGTCGCAACAGCAGGCCTAGAAGGGTATTCCGTATGATTTCCAGCAATGTTCTTGTGCTCATCCAAGAGGATTTTGATAAGATCGACACATCGGTTATCGATAACGCTTAGCCCAGCCACCCTAAGATTCAAGCTCATTTCAGCCGGTTGTACCCCTGACCTCATTCTTTCAGTCATTACCCAGAACTCATGACCATAGGTGAGAGTTGGAACGTTCCAATGTTACATCCGCAGTAAAAAGGGAACAAACTAACTCCCAGCCCGTCCTCTAAACACGGACACATCAGGAGACTCTTGAGGAGTTTCACAGTTAGCATCTTCCTGAAGTAACCAAATCATTGACACCATGAACTATGTTTAACAGCTGGCAGGTCCGGTGTTGGTAATGGTGAAAGAAATACAACAAAACCAAATGGTTTGATGTTTGGAAGCGAGAGGGGATAGAGGAAGAGTGACTGCTAGTTTACGTAGTTTGTAACACAAAACAAGGTCAGCAGAGTCCCCCTGACAACCCAACTCCACTAATCAGGTCGCTACGCTATCTACGTGTATTTGTGTGTATTTCTGAGGAGCAGAGAGAGTGGGTGTGTACTCTCGCGCTCACAAGTGTTGACAAAGAAAAATAAATTGCTTCAAATGCGGTTATTATTTGCAAATTACCCACCACTGGTTGTTTGTCCAAAAGATGGATGCCCCTGCCCCTTCCTTGTCTGACAGTGATGGCCTGGTGGGTTTGACATTTCTTACCCAGACTGTAATTCCACATGGAGCCTTACTGATACATTTGATCACATTTTGACTTTGCTGCAGAAGTGAGGAGGTGTGTGCCATCTTCAGTAGGAATGTGGGCATATTAATGATTCAGTCTTGGATATGTCAGTTTGACAACTGATTCCAGGCATGAAAAAAACAACCGCAATATATGTTGGCTTTATTTGTGTTTCTAAATCCTAACAGAACAGATGGGAGCATGATTTTTGCACATAACCTGCCTCCTCATCTCTAAATGGTATGTTTCAGGTAAGTGCTGTTTATGATGCAGAGAGACACGGAGTACATTCACTGAAGGGTAACATTTAGACGGAGGAGAATATAACATATCATCTCACTAATCACCAGTAATGAGCTGATTTAAGACAGATGTGCATTGCTGCTGGCACAGGTGCGGCACAGTAAAGGTGTCCAAGATTTTTCTTGCATTGAAATTCACCGTCCCTCTGCTTGCCAGTCTGTTCTGTCTGTTAGACTGAGGAAGGTGGGTGTGTGTGTTTCCATCTATTAGGGTGCGAGGGACAATCGAAGAGAAACCGTAAGAGAAAACACAACTCTGCAGCTGATGGAGTTTAATTACTATGCTATAAGTATTCATGAGTCAGTTCTATTCATGAGATGTTTTTGTCCCCACTACCTCTTTTCCGAATCAAGCATTTCTCTCAGCACTGGCTTCAGGCCACTGTTAAACCAAGAGGAACACAACAGCTGAGTTGTGTTCCTGGATTTTGAGCTGTCACAGGTGCACCCCCCTAAAGCTCTTTTCCCTGGCTGGGAGTTAGGATGCAGGGGATCTATTGATAGGAGACATATGGTAGCTTATGATTAAAAGTTTCACACAAGTGAAGGCATGAATATGTTACTGAGTGTTTGTCCATGTATATGCACTAGCCATCCATTATGAATGTGTTATATTTGGCTATATTTTCATTTATCCAGTTATAAAACACTGACTTCTGGAGAAACAAGGCTGTAAAGTTTTGGGAAATGGAAAGGGAAATTAATTCACCTGGCAGCTGAGCCCTAAGGTTATTTAAAGTTACATCTCACCTGAAATGCATACCCAAAATATACTTAAAATAATTCCACAACTATCATGTGTATTTGCTTAATCTTCATGTCTATGGCCAGGCAAGAGCGGAAATAATTTATTTTCAGTGTCAGTATCATTTTACCTTTTACGATGTGTAAAAGGTAAAATCCTCTTCAGGTGAAGAGGATCACACTGACAGGCTTAAGTAGTCTGTGTCACTTTGACGAATCTGTGGTTGGTGTTGATTGAAGCAGGGCTTCTCAGGTTAAAGATGGTATCAATCATAGCTCTGGGAAGGGCGGTGACCAGATGGAATCTTAACGTAGGGGCCATATATGGGCCCCAAGTGTTCAGTCACTCCACAAGTATGTGTAATCGAACAGCGTCAAAATCACATGCTTGGCAATATTGTTGTTTTTCTTAAACGCAAATCAGCCAGGCATTATGCTTGTGGGCTTGCTAGTGGTTTCTTTCCTCAAAGAAGGAAAGGTCTATGGATGTACAAAACTGGTTGGTGTCACGTTTGTTGGGCCAGACTTGGAGGCAGAGCTGAACTCTGAACTAATAAATGCCCCAAAGAAGTAAAATAGGCTACTCTTACATCCCTATTGTCAGTTAGTAAGCCATGAAAACCCCTGTCTATAGGAAACCACTTTACAAAGCCTGTTGAAATATAAACTAGACAAGGTGATGAGTGATCGGCTTGGACGATCAACCCCCTCTAGCCCAGTTACAGAATGCTGTACCTATAAACACCTGACAGCTGCACCTACCCACAGTAAGCAGTGTCTTTGTGACTAAAACCTCTAAGCAAGGGTCACGTATCTTACTCCAAAATGTTGTTGTTGTTTGCAAGAGGCATTAAAACGGGTGGAATTAAAACTTCTGACTTGACAAAGCAGACCACATATCTTGCCCTTATAATTGGGACTTACACATCTGTATTCGCTATTGCCCACTGTTCTTGTAGGAATTCGGGCAGCAGCAGACTAGGAACCCATGTGCAAACACACACTGGCCGAATCCAAAAAAACAAGCAGTCCAAAAACCCAAAAACCCTTAAGAAACACGCTAGGGATTCTGACTAGGAGACACAAGTTAAAGGGGAAAACAGATCACAAAGAAACTAAACAGGAAGTGTGAAGCTAATCAAAACAACACGGATAACTTTTAAAAATAAAGCAGGAAACAAGGTGCAGGATGAAGAAAATAAACCTTCAAAATAAATGAGAACCTCTACAAAGTAAACAGTGTGTTCTCTTTCCCTCATCTGTATTCAAACGTTTCAAAGTGTCGCTGTATTACCACAGGCAGTGACACGGACGGATGAACACGTAGCTCAACATCAGAATAAGCTCTAAACTAATTCCGACTGATTTCCTACTACCCCAGATTTATGTTAATATAGACTACTGGCTTTACTCACCAATTATTGTCTCATAGAACAAAAAAAGCCAAGCAAAAAAATCCAAGCAAATACCTGACTACTGCCGACACCTTTCCTCCGTCTCATCACTTGATGTGCTAGTCATCCTCGTCAGGTGGGCTTTTTACACCAGGGGAAACTTTGATTGATGCTAGTTGCTGTTTGCCACTTTCGGGCAGATACTGCCAGAAGTAACGGTAGATCAATCCATTCTGTTGTCATCGGTTGTGTGAAAGCAAGATGAAAAGTAAAACATAAGGGGAGAGCTATATGTAGGTAAATATTATTTAAAAGATCGAGCCTTGTGTTTTATTTCGCCAAATGTGTATTTTCTCTCCATTTACTGGCTAGCTAGGGAACTGAAGATCAACTATAGAGCGCCCTCTGCAGGCGTGGTTGCTCCGCTTATGGAGGGATATACTGGCAAGGCTATGACAACTAATTGAGAATAGTATAGAATAGAACAGGGTATGTCCATCTGGGACCAGAATTAAAAAGAAAAGGGACATTATTAATGTTATTAATTAACATAATTAAGATGTCCAGCCAGACCAACTTCTCAAAGTCTATTCATGAACAGGTCAATTTAGAACTTTGGACATCTTTATAACTCTGTTTATACTCCACAATGGACGTACAAATAGCTATTGTACTGGCTCGGAGTTATTCCTGATGTGTAAATTGTTCAAATAATTTGGCCTGTTGCTGATACTATTTTATCTCTGAGACTAAGGAGCTACCCTGAGCATTATGAGGTAATTCATTGACCTCAGTTCATGCCACTTCTGCCTAGAAGACTCCCTGGCTAACTATATTGTGTGCAGTGTGCCACTGATGACCTCTGGTTAATCTGCATGCAAGGAAGTGGATGCCAATGGGGTAGTGAGTAAATGAATATAATTATGGCTCTTAACTGCCACTGGCACTATTATAATACTATAGAGCATAGGAGTGTAGTTTCATCAACTAAGTGGGCAATAATACTGAATTCCTGTCAACAATCATGTTTCTAAGTGTGAAATTTTATTTTAGTGTGCAGGGACTCTAAAACACCTGGAACAAACATACGTTCCTCAACCTTTCAAACCTGCAAGTTAGAGACACCCTTGTTTCAATGCTGTGCATCAATACAGAAACCTTTATCGATTTAACATGATGCATTTGACAAGGCCACAACCCAGTGATGAATCTAGTCCTGTTGTCCATAACTCTGTATTCAAAATGTGTCATCACTCATCACACGGTTACAGAATGCAAAGTCTTTCTCCGGAGATCTTCAGTTACGTATTTACAGCCTCCGAAGCTGCTCGGAGCAAAATGGGAAAAAGATCACCTAAGGCTGTTTAAGACGAAGAGCAACACTGTGACATTTTTATTGGCTTGACTGTGAAAGATGCTGTAATGCAAGAATATGTTATAAATATATTTCCTGTCATGTTGAACATGCCTGAGGTATTATTATTATTTATATGATCTTTCCCACTGGATTTGACATATCAAGCTGAACGTTTAACGTGCTTACTGTCTGCATGGTTGGATTTTACACACTCAAATACACACATTACTGACGGCGTCAAGTGGTCTGTCCTTAAGAAAAAACCTAAATTGAGATTATTTTGCTAACTTACAAAAATAATTGATAGATATTATGCGGCATGTCTGTTATGTCCATGAACCAGCAGTTTGCTCTTCGTCTTGGCCGACATGTCTGCATTTAGTTTTACTTTTGGGCCCTGAGACTTATTCCTGAGTGATTCTCTAAACCATATCACATTTCACTCTCATCATTTTCTCTCTCACATCCCTCCTCTCCAATTTTTGGGCTGTTCCTGATACTAGGGAGCAGCCACTACATCAATGCTTGATTGAGACCAAGGTGTTCTAAAGCGTGCATTACCCTCCTGGGAATCCCACTGGCAGGAATGGCTTTTCGCTTGCTTAGCAGCAAAGCAGCAGAGCAGGACTTACCGGGATGACATAGTGGTGGGTGGAGGGGGGAGCCAGAACAAGGCAGACACAGGCCTGTGACTGGAAATCTCCAATGGCCTTTTCCTGTTCCGCCTTTGTTTGAGCTATCTTGCCTTTCCGTGCTATTCAAACCACACAAAGAGGTACAAAGCTGCTGGCTGATACTCTGTCTCCATCCCTCCTTTACTTCATCCTCTTCCTCTACCGCTTCACAAAATTATGAGTCATTTCAGCAGGATTTTTTTTCAAAGTGGAGCAGAGGCATGCTGAAGTTCAACATTCACTGGCTTCTGACCATTTTTCTCTTGCAGGAAATTAGTTGTGTACTGTGCCTGAACTCTGTGCCAAATAAACTCCAGCATCTTATCAAAATTGCAGCACAGAATTCTAGTAGCTGTGTCATGTCGCCTCTTTATCGTTCCGTTTCACTCTCTGATTGTCTCTTTCTCAGTATGCTGAGAAGTCTGGTCTACTTCATGTAGTGAAATCCAAGCAATTCAGTGCAGTTCTGTAGTTAAATACTTGTGTGAATGTTGTAAGTGAGAATGTAGAGCAGCAAGTGAGTGTTGTAAGTGTTGCATTTCATTTATAATGCTTAAAGGCATTGAGTATTGCTTGTCAGAGACATCACAGCGAGATGATTCTTTGAGGTTTCACCCGCTGCATAGTTCTGTTGATGCATGAGTGGACCAATTCATCAGTTCAGCCGCAGATTATAGCTAAATTTTGAATTGAAATATAAATAAGAATAAAAATAATGAGAAGGAAGGAATTTCAGCATTTTTACTTGAGCCTTTTTGCAATTCTGAACTGTTTCCTCTTGTTTTAATTGTGTAGCTCAAGGGCTAGCGGCCCTAGTATTTCTCCACAGTATGCTCAATGCTTTTACGATGACATGTGACCTTTTCCTCTTGTAAAATGTGACACAAACCACAGGGGGGAACAGTGAAAACAGGATTGTACAATGTAGGCCAGTGAAAAAGAAAGAAAAAAAAAGTCACATTATTGTTTTCCTTTCTTGAGCTTCGGGATTTATCAGCAGCTAAAGTTTGCACTTGCTAAAGCACAGAGAAAACACTTTCGCTGCCATGCATGTGTCCACGTGCACATAAGTACACACAGCGACACGATCACTCACATTTCACCCTTTCCCCACATCCTGAGGGGAGAGGTCAGGTTAGGAGCTGCGTGGGCCAGTAGGCCTGTTTTTTCTCTTGGCTGGCACCTTGCCCACGTCAACATTCTTGCTCTTCAAAAGCCGCTAATGCAGGGCCGAGTGCTGACAGTGTCCTGACAATGAGTTACTATCTGCCAGCCATGGCCCCTGTCTGACTGCAGGCCCCACTGAAAAACAGATCTGTGGCAAGAGCAAAGGTTAATCTAGCAGTGAGGCTCCACTGGCGACTGCCTCCACGTCCATGTGTGACTGAGAATAGGCTGGGAGGAATTAACACTACTGCCTCAGGGGGTGTTGACAGACGTGTGTGTGTGCATGTGTGTCTGTATGTGCATGTCTGTCTTTGTCTGTTCTTCTCCTGCGTGTGTCTGTTGATGATAGGAACCGAAAGGGGCAGACAACGACGTTTTCGGGAGTTTTGTGCTCAATATTCATTGTCTTCAGGGAGGAATCATGCTGTACAGAGTTTACAGCGCGCAATATCAGACATAAGACAAATACCAGCAGAATGAGTAAACACTGCGCCGAGGTGGGTGCTGTCTACCTTCTGTCCACTGTATCAGTTGCTCTGTAAGCCTTTCCCAATTCAATAAGCTTCTCATCGAAAGAACTGGATGGATCTTGACACCAGTCTGGTGTTTATGTACAGTTATGCATTATTCACATCTGAGTTAGCAAAGGTCATCTTAGTTCATAGCCTTCTGGGGACCGAGCGTTTAATGGGATCTCCCTTTCACTCTGCCAGCTGGCTGTTTCTAGTCCGGACAGCTCTGCTGGCTAAGCCCCTGTTGCCGCATCATGGCCCTGAGCTTTCGGGAACACCCTCATCGTTAAAATCATATTATTGTTTGTAAGGGCTATTACTTGTGCTTTAGATTTTAATTTTCCCCCGATCGATCTTAAAGTGGAACCTGAAATTTTATCCATCCCCTAACTTAAAAATGAAGATGTATATAGTCGTCAGTATGTCTGTCTGTCTATAATAATGTTTTTTTCAGAGCATATATGGAAAAAGATTCTGATGTGCTTTTTGAATTAGGAACTTTCTATTTTTTCATTTTTTCATGTCGATGGAATCAATCAGCAAATTGTACATTCTAGAGTGGCTAAACATTAAACTTAAATTAATTGTGGTAAGCAGTTGTGCCCATCAAGGTTTTGTCTTCTCTACAATTATCATTTGAGTTTTCCATGGACAAATCAATACATTATAACCTCAAAACAGGTGAAGTCAGAATAATACAGATTAGCTCGTTACAGCAGGTGGAACATATTAAGTAGCAGAAGATGTTTTTGTCCTCAAATTGTACAGATCTGCGTGGCTTTGACAAGAGCCATGTGATGATGGCTAGACGACGGTTTAGCTAGACATATGTTGTAGAGCTAGTGTGCCACAAATTTCTGAAATCATAATGCGATTCTGATAGAAAGGTGTAAATTCACAGTTCATCGCAGACTTTTTTCTACGGCAAGATATGGATCCACACAATTTAAGGTAGTGGGTTTTAATGTTATGGCTGATTGGCGTATATCCTCAACAACTACTCTCAGCTCATCAAAGGAATAGAGGATATGTCTGATACTGATTCATTTGTTTTCCAATTTTTGAGGGGCAATGCTGGGGGGTAATGTGTTCTCCGCATGGTTGGTCTTCTATTTCCACCATCAAAGGTGTCACATATCTGTGCAGAGCTGCGTAAATCAAATGCATCAACTTAGATTTCTGAGATTAGCAAATTTATCCCAACAATAAGCCATACATCAGCAGTTTGGGACATTTTCAAGAAATTTTGACTCAAATCACGCAAAAGAAGGAACAACACTTGTTTTTGTGTCTTCCTTCAGAATATATCTGTGCATTAGAGGTGGAGAGTGTAGGATAAAGAAAAGATGAAAGCATCAAGGCATGCTGATGCCGGCTCATCTCAGACAATTAGCTATGTGAAGCATGTCCTTTAGGTATTTCGCTTTGAATAAAGCCTCTTTTGTCATCAACCTGTTTGTGCTCACAGAGGCATGTGCCTCTGTGTGGTTTTCTTTTGCATGGAGGTATGAATGTCTCCGGGTTTGTGAGTGTGGGTTGCTTGTGCACACACCTGCCCAAATACCTTCATATAGCCGGCATTGTGAGATGGGGTTGGACTGGAGTGCTTGTTTTCCCACTCACAGTGGGTGTGCATTTCTTTATCTCCTTTGCCTGTCGTGATGACTGATGGGTAATATGCTAAATGGGGTCTGTGTTTACATCACCTGTGCCACAGGGAGGCCTCTCGCTGCTGGGCTGTGACAGGGAGCACTAATAATGCTTTAACTGCTCTGTCAAACTTCAATCACATTGACAGAGGCTCGGTTGTGTACATTGTCTTGTTGGCAGAGGGGCTCTCGCCGGACAGGTGTAAGTGAATTGTGTCCACGTAGTTACATGGCAAATGGTGGTGGAGGTCAGCGGAATGGGTTGTGCAGTAGCTGCATGAGTACCCATGCATGGTTGTCAAAGTGTATCAGCGTGTCTAATCAAAGTTATGTGAACATGAGTATTTTTGCTCCTTTATGTGTGTGTCTATTTCAGAATAGTAGAAGTAGAGCAGTGAGGTCTAACAAGGAGTCTCCCTATAGGAGTGTGTGATTTATGAGCTTCGCGTGAAGACTATTCCCATCCTCCTTCATAATGTCCCCCTTAGAAAAAAAACAGACACAAGTTGGATTTACATGGGACACTTTTCTCCTTTCCGATTAAACCTTTCCGAATTGCAATGTTGGTCGCCTGTTTGCATGAACTGTAATGTTTTCTGTCCCGGTGTTTACATGCATGGACTCATCGAATTGGGAACGCTTTCTGACATGCGCAGACGATTCACACTCCAGTTCATAAGGTGGCAATAATGCTTCGATGAGCTGGATGCCAACCGGCAACATGCGCCCCGAAGAAGAATACGACAAAGCGTGGAAGAGACTTTTCTTTTTCTTTTTCTAACCGTCCAAATATGCTAAACTCTTTCAAAGTTGCAACAAATAAATCACCCACCGATGCAGACCGGTACTGTCTTGAAGTCACCATATTTTAAAAATGCGTTGCAGCGCTGAAATAACTCAGCCGGAGCATAATGTCACGACGCTGGGCATCCGCAGAAACAACTCAAACCGAAAGCTTTCCGATACAGCGTTTACATGCGCCGACTGGCTATCGGAAAGGCTTTCCGAAAGGACTTAGACTACCTCCTTGTAAAGGAATGAAATCTCATTTGGAAATGGGTGTTCACTGTATCGGAATGTAATCAGAATGAAGCTGTCCATGTAAACCCACCTACTGTGGCTCTGTACACTATTACTATTGCTATAGCCCTAGCCACCAGAGCACCTAGGGAGAAAGAGAGACAGAGGCATGACACAGAGGGAAGGAAAAGAAATAGAACTACTAGTCGCTGCACTATACTATTAAAGAGACTATGGACAACTGCATCTCTGTGCTGCAGAGCGAAAAAAGAAAACCTCAATTGGATGCAAAAAAGGAGATTGGAAGCAGCTTTGTGACTCTTCCATAGTCACAACCACCACAGCAGCTGAAAAGGGCGATTTGCCTCCTTCTTTCAACCCTCTGGTTCTGCTTAATATTTTTTTTTGTCTACCTATATTCTCTACCTGTGTTTGCTATAGTCTGTCAGCCTCATTATGTGAGTGAGCCGTCAGGGGACACACTGGCTAACAACACCCCTGGGGAGGAGAAAAGTGGAGTAGCATTTTGAGAAAACTCTGGGAGTCATTCCAACACCTGTCTACGTTAATAACTGCGCAACTGCAGATAACAAACTCATGCTCATGGAAAGGCAGTCATGTTTGCGCTCAGCATACACTTTAGCCTGAGTAAAAGCATTTTATGGAGTATACAGTGTATACTGGCAAACATGTGTAAAATTGGCCTTTTACAACAGTGGTTGGGATCTTTATTCTTGCCACCTTCTCACAGAACACTTTGTGCTTTATCTTATCTTAGTTGCTGAGCTTATGACTAAAGGAACAGAGCGGTTTATTTTCAAGTCGTCAGCATCCTGCTTGTTAGGGCATATATGCACTGTAGATATGTGGGATGAGTTTCTTTCTTAACAATGCCCACAAGTAGATTACCACCTTAATGCATTTATGCTGATTATTTGGTTCTGAAAATGATGCTGCCATGGAAAACAAAAAAAAAACATATTTCATTTGTAATGACAGGCCATACCTCCAATTTGAGCAACAGAGAAATTCTTAAATTCACAGGACATTAAAATGGTGTAAACTAACAAGCCTTATTAAACTGTGGCTGCAAGACTTCTGAAAGGAAATACATGGGTTGAAATGCAGATAGATTGCTCAGGCGATTGCCTTAGACAACACTAATGAAGACCAATAAAGAACACGTTTATACTAAAGAAAATAAGGTTGTGTGTGTTGCATTTGCATAAATTGTTATTGTAGATCTTATTCTTTCACAATTTATGTAAAAGCATTGAAATTCCAATGATTAATTCAGCAGGTGACTAAATAATAGTGAACTGTTAATATTCGCCACTAAATAAGAGGCTGAAGTAAGAGAGACTGGAAAAAATCATTGCCCAGCCATTTGTATATCAGTAGATGGTTTTAATGTCAACCAATTGAGATCCATTTCGACCTTATTCAAGAGAAATAATTTAATAAATGGTTGGCATAACTGTGGTTAAAGTTATATGAAATGTGTACAATATGTGTAAGATAGGCAAAACTAGATAAAAATATCAATATTTCGCAAACAACAGCAAAAAAGGAATTACTTGTTTCATGTTTTTCAGTCATGATTAGTTTAAGTCATTTGCTCAGTGCAAATCAACATTTGATGAATTTTATGGAAAGACTGTTATTTTTTCAGACACTTGATAGAGCCTTCCTGCCCCACTTAATAATTGTACTGAAACCTCCCGCAGCTCTTATCTCTCTTGTCTTGGGTCTTTCGACACAATGCATGTGGTCGATGACAGAGATGACGGGAACTCCTGCCGTCGTCCTCTATGGATCAATGAACTGCTTATATATGGATTTTTTTAAACTTCCTTTATGTTTCAGATTTATTAATATAACCCCTAAATCACAAATTATGAACCAGCCTCGAGGGTGTGTAGCAAACATAGCCGCAATGCCTCAATTCAGATGAGGAAAACCTCCATCAGAAGGTGATAGTGATACAAAGTCATAGAATGGATAGAGTTAACTGCATTAACTTATCAAAATATGCATATCATAATGTATACATAGAAAAAAAAAATTTCACACCCATCTTCAAAATTGAAGCCATTGTATCTCATATCAGAACTGTTTGCAGAAAGAATGGACAGGCAACTGCATCTATCCTAACCCAGTAACCCATACAACCACAGTAACAATTTAATGGCTTGGAGCAGCTTTTACAGCTGTGTAAGCCGCCTGTGTTTCCTGTATTTACATATAAATGTCTGGTTGTGTGAGGGTGTGCGTTTCTGAGTCAGCGTAGCTGGGAGCGAGTGCTGGCGTGTGAAGTAAAGTAATAGCTTGAAGTGAGTCCGTGGCACCACATATTTAACAAGCCGTCTCGGCTCTTTAGCTGTAGCATTGTTGTGCAGCACGCAGGCTGTTGGACTCTGACTCCTGGAGCACAGCTACCATCACACCGGCAAAGAGCCTCATCTGGCATGTTTACCAAAGTGCAAATTTGGTACAAGCTATGAGAAAACTAATATCTGACTAAATTAAACACATAATCTAGGCTAAAGTAAATTGTTGCAGCAGAACATCTGTATAAACAACAGCCGACTGTATGAATGTGTCAACTGATTAGCTTATGATTTCACTGCTCCAACCTTAAGCACTGGTAGATGAGACTATAATTCTATCCCCCAAAAGTCCGGGATATTATGGAACTGTTATCGCATCTGCTGCCTAAGAGTCTTCGTGTTAATGCGATAACACAAAAACTATGTAATAGATCATTTTCAAATGCTTTAGTAAATGACCTTAGTATGAGGAAGAACTGGATGGTTTTGGAAACTCAAACATTAGTTCGATTTAGATAAATTTGGTGCATATGAAACGACTCAATGAGATATATCTTGTTCGTGTCTTATTTTATTCAAATAATTCAAATTTTACCCAGTGGGAGGGCTTCTTACGTGAGAAATACTGTAGACATAACTTCACATTTAATTTGAGGAGTTCAATTGCTCGTACAACCAGGGGGATTGGGGACTTTTCAGGGATATACCCTTGCTGTCGGGACGGCATATATATATATATATCCTCTCATTCCATGGTCACTGGGAAACTGACATTCTGGACTATGTAATGTCCCAGAGCTGAATCCCCTGAGCATGCAACATCAGATGTGTGTATATGCGTTTGTGTGGGTGACTGGCACAACATCAGAATTACCTACACCGTGCCTCTGATCCCCAGACTCAAAGTAATGTGTGCAAAAATAGTTAAGTGTCTCTGAGTTATGGTTTTACACTCAGAGTGCCATGGAGAGGAAAAAAACTAAAACAACATGAGAGGGATACAAAAGAATACCCAATGGATTAACAAAAGGAAAACAATAAAAAAAAACAAAAAAAACCTAAAGACTGTTTAGCTTGATGGTTGTCGTAAAAAGAAATTCCACAAATTCCTCCTGGGAACCAAAATAAACTCTTCTTTTTCCCTTTTTTATGGTCTCCATTCCCCAACTCTATATTAGTACTAAAAAGCATCAAGGTGTTATGTCTTGGTTTGTTTGAGACTTGCAGAGAAATACACTCAACAATTCTTATTCCTCCTCCCCATCTCTCTTTGTTTCCTCTCCTGTTATAGATTCTCATTGGAGAATCCGGACTATTTGCTGTCTCTTATTCCCTCTCTGCTGAAGGCAGACAACAGCAAACCTCCAGAGAAAAAACATAGCCCATCTCCAAAAATATATAAACTTCCCCAGGCATGTGAACACATCTTGCAAGACCTCAGATTTAGTTTTGGCTTTCGATGGAAACATTTCTGCTGGTTTTTGAGGCATTGAATAGGTATTTCATGGAGATTCATACCGAGGAAGAAGGGGACGATGACAGGTGGTCCCAGCGTTAGAGAGTCTGTAGTCTGTTCTCGACTTATATAGGTGTGTTTTTGACCAAGTTGCGAGTGTGTGCGCATGCTGTTGAGCTTCACTAACAAGATCCCTGGTGAACACCTCACTCGCGGTTAAGACAATGAGATCACACTGTGCATTTCCTCTCATTCACACCGACTTAGCCAGCACTGCCCCCAGAGTGAGGAGAATACAGCTGAGGAATACCAAACTTAGGAATCAATTGCCTGGCTCTCACTACACTTGAGGGAGAGGGAGAGCACTGCTTAATTGAATAGTACTTTCCCAATCACATGTTGGCATGATGTTATTTTGTACACATGCTAGCGCTGGTTTGCACCCATCGTAAAACAATCAGCAATCAATCCCAGTGGTGCCCTCGCCCAACCGGGCCCTGGGAGTACTGCTCACCACTGTGACAGAGTGAGAAATACAAGTGTGTTATATGATTGACTCACTCACACCTCCATATGACTGTTAAATTGTCTTATATGCACAGTCAATTCAGACTTAGGGGCTTTTTCCAAGCACCATGCTCTCGGCTAATAATTTGGCTTTTATTGAAAATCAGCTCTATTGGGTTCAAGGTGGTTGGAGGTTATTTTTTTACTGCCACAGATGAGACGGAGAAAAAAAGGGAGATTTAAAACCCTCAAGGCTGTGTGTCCGGCTCTCTTTGACTCTGCCCTTGTTTGCCTCCCTCTCTTCCTATTGGAGTCATTTCAAGCTGCATATGTCAATTTTGTGGTTCCTCCAATCATGACTCACAACAGTGTTTAATGCAATTGGCCCCCCATGTTTTGAGTCAGACTCATGACAGTGTTCCAATATAGGTGATGCCAAAAGCAGCTGGGCTCCATTGTTTTTAAAGGATGTTGCAAGCACACATATATTGCATTTTCTTCATCCACAAATGTCATATTTCTATGGTCCCTTTATGCATTTGCCTTTTTTGCTTGATGGTCATATCTGTGTCATGTAATGTTGTTTTGATACTGTGTTTGGTTTGTCATGAATATTGTAGGGCCAAACAAAAGCAGCTTGTGTCTCCGTATATCCAGGCAGCAGAAGAGAAATGGGGTCAGGCGGTTTCGAAGAAATAATGTGACTCTCTTCTTCAGCTATGGTTAGATCCATTTCTGGATAAGATAGAAAAATGGACAGTCAGCTCTGTTCATCCCTTTGAAAACAGATACGTCACAATGGGGAGCCATCAGTAACTCAGTGCACATATTTTACATTAACTTCATCGATTCCTGTATTATTCCTCATCTTTGAACTTCATTTGGTTGTTCTTTCCCTTTTCTTTCCTGGCAAAATGTTGTAACTCACCAACACACACTCATTGGACTGTCCTAATGATGATCCTTACTGTCTTAAGATTGAAGAACTGCGGAGGGAGCTAATAGAGCATCATCATTTTGTTAACTAAGCATTATTTCTTGGTGCGCTTGAAAGACGCAGATGCTTTAACTCGCGCTGGATACTTCATTAGCTATAGCTTAAACAGATAAAAATCAGACTCACAAAATCCCTGTGGGCCCTCAATCAATGCTGTAGCTTGGAGAATAAGAAACAAGTCGGGGCAAACTTCTAAGTTCCATTGTTAAATTTAAGAAATTCTAATGCTATAGAGGATGAACTTTCTTTTTAAAGCCTTTTTCCTGATGGGGTCAGGTAAGATTACATTGACATTTTTTCCATTCTAGCGCTCCAACATTAACAGGTACTTGGTAGTTGTTGTGCTGTAAACCCTGATGGTTTCTGTCAGCCCCTCCACTCCTGTCATTTAAATTGAGGAATTTGTTTAGCTGTGTCATTAAAGTGATCACATTTCTCCTTTTAATGTATTATATTGGAAAGGGGATAGAGTGGGAGGAGCAGGGCCTTCAAAGAGAATAAGTGACAGTGGATGGGCGTGTCTGAGGGATTGGGAATCCAGCCAAAGCCCTGTTCCAAATCCAATGAACCATTGGGGAGTAGTCTCTCTATCTCTAAATGCTGTTTTGTGAGGTGTGGAGCCTGATAAGAGTTGTAATTACATCATTTTACTGTAGGACATTGCCTGGTTTCTGCAAAGTAGACAGGCGGACTGAGGTAATATCAGCCGCAATGAGCTTTGTGGTGGTTTTGGGGATTTTCTCCATCTGGATTATTACTTGGTCGTTGCTGCCGTTCTGCTGTTACAGTAAAAGTTAAACATTTGTGTTTTACAGTCAGACAAGCGTCTAAGTTAGCGTCAAACTTGCCTGGTGATATAATATTAACACATATATTAAATACATTATATAAACATAAACATATTTTCTTGTGGAAGTTTTTTTTGGAAGATGATTTGATCGAAATTTTTGCTTGTGGCTTTTACTGTACATGCATGCACACGTATCATGTTGTGTTTACCTTCACCATTTGGGAATTACTGGCTTTTGATTAGCACATGCAACTGTAGTATTTTCCTAACAGTGCCATCAATCCTAAGGGCGATGGTGTTGGTGCTGTGGGAAAAAGGATAAGTTTTAAATGTCATCCACCTTATCTGAATGCTGATAAACTGTTTGACCAGCTTATGTTGATACGTTGGGGATGGAAAATGCCAATACACCTGCTGTTGGGCCTGTAATGGATATATTTGTTATAAAATATGATCAATGATAAGACTTGCTCAGCTTACATTGATATATGCTTAGCCTAAACCCAGCCCCTCCACTAAATGGTTTAGATGTATTTCCCTTAATGGCTTGTTTCTGTTGAAGCAGAGCAATTTAATTAAAGTATGTTGAACTTAAGATATGAAAAATTAGGTCACTTGTTTTAGTTGACCCATAAAATGGGAATAGGCTACATCCCCCATATCTGGTAACAGAATGAATGTAGAAGAGAGTTTGATTCCATATCTTTACATCCGATGCAAACACTTATGTAGCAACATAATTAACACAATCTTAGTTCTTAATCTTGGTTCTTCATGGGCAGCACGGTGGCACACATTTTCCTTGAAGCAAGAAGGTTCTGGGTTCAAATCCATCTCTCAGTCCTTGGGCCCCATCAATAAGTTATTCTCAAATTACCCCTAGGTGTGAATGACAGTGTCCGTCTCTTCTTCCTTTTTTGTAATAAGCACATGATAAACCATCACGCTAAAAATGCACTCTTAAATCTTGTAGATCCTCAGGCTTGCCTCCTAAACTGATATTTATTATAAAGACTCCAGGCTGCTGCAAGAAGAGATTCCAGTGTGGTTTTTGGGTGTGTCTCTTCTTCCTTTCATTCGTAGAGGTCATGTAGGAAGATAAATCTAACTTCCACTGTAGCTTATCTTATGAGGGACTAGGGGAAAGATAAGTGTACGGAATGGAGTTAAGAAGACAAAAAAAGACAAGGGGGTAAGATGCAGAAGATGACGGGCATTGATGAATAGTGAGTGAAGAAAGGAGGAGAAAGGATACACTGCAGTTAAGAAAAGAGAGGGAGAGGAGGAACAGATGAGTGTTAGAGAAAAGAGGAAGGGGAAGATGGTGGAGGTAAAGAGACAGTGAGAGGGGTGGGAGGATGCCTGGATGGTGGGTTTATGATGAATTAAAGATGACACTCTCCGGCAGCCTGGTTTCTAAAGATCACTTTGTCTGCTAATGTAATGTTAATGAATGCAAATGATGTGCCTAACCTCTCTCCTCTGACCAGGAGGGGGGAGGGGGACAGAGAGAGAGAACTGGGTGGTTATGTTTATACGGCTTGTTTCTGTGGTTTGCCTGGAGCATAAGGAGCAACTGACCACCAACACAGGATCGGATGTGTAAAGACTGTTGTCATCAACCACTGTCTTGACTGAGTACCTTTCTATGTTCATCATCCCCACCTGTGTCGCTGTTTTTTTCTGGTGGTTAAAGAAAAGTAAGTGTAGCTTTGCATCAGGCATGGCAAGGTTAAATCTAAACCTTTATGCAACGTGACAGGCCAGATGTAGAAGGCCAACACAATGTCACCTTGCTGTGATGATAGAATAATTTCATCAGGTTTTGCACATACCGCATGTATATTCATTTTTCTAATCTAGCAGGGCATTCTTCTTAACATCTGCTGCTGATCTAATTTGGCTTCTGGAACGCCGCTCCTCCGTATCTCCCCTCTCTCTCCCTACTCTGATATTGACCTGCTCCTCTTTTATGCTGAAAATTTCATTTTCAGACAGCTAGAGCGAGTGACTGAGCACCCGGAACACATTTGTATGTGCAGACTAGTGTGTGCGATTCACAATTTGTGAGGTTGCTCTTTAAGTCTGTCTTTGGCTCAGCTATGAGGGACATAAGCATCCCATCACTCCACCCCAATGTCTCCCAGGATGGCAGATTATTTTCTGTTAAATTTTCAAATCAGCCAGGTTGTCATTTTCTGTCTTCAGGGAAACATAGAGGTAACATTTTTTATGCCCTCCTGTATCTTCTATTTAAAGCAAAAAACCCTTCAGTATGAGTGACACAGCTTTGGTGTGGCACAGATTAAGATATCTCATATGTGTATTTGCAAGGATTGTCTTCTGCGTTGAACTCATGGAAATATGTTCTATTAGCTGTTAGCAACACACACACACACACACACACACACACCTACACAACTACATACACACCTACCTCACTTGCACTTTCACTATGGGACAATACACTTCCCAACAT